>JAQQZZ010155471.1:0-12337 GCA_030265115.1 Mopalia vespertina | reverse complement strand
TGTTGGAATACACCGCCGTAATAAGTGAAATTCCTTAAGCACGGCATAAAACACCAATCAATCAATCTATTTGCTCATCATACTAAATCCCTTTTCATCGGTTAGCCCAGGGAGTGAATGGTATCGGCTTATCTCGGGTCGACTCGCGTCAAAACAATATGTCTTTCCTACACCTGACACACCACGCTATGTGTTGTCGAAGATAATGAATGCGCTGTGTGTTATTATGGTAAATTATTGGTTTTAATGGAGACCGTGATTATCAGTTAAAAGAAGCAAACTTTTCTGTCAATAATTGGCTATCAGGCAATCAGCTTCTTTTTCAATTTTTATATCACCAGTAATTATAGAACCTGTTGATAGCATAACTAAGGAGAATTTTAAGCAATATAATGGTTTATTCTCCACATGAATATCGTTGCACCAAACATTTCCAAACACTATCTAGTGGTGACATGGTGTCATTTAGCTGCGAGCAAAGAGTCTTCCGAACCTTTTGATTTAAGCAAACGTTACCATAGTTTTGTAATTGATCTTTCAATACATAAACACAAATGGTCTGGCCTAACCTTGGTTTAAAGCTATTCGTTTTCTTTACTGAACACTTGATGGACCCACAAGACGACCACTTTACGTTCATATTCACGTAAAATTAAGCATTTCTCAACAGTATTCCACCTTGCTTTTGATCGAATAAAAATGCATTTCCGCGGTTAGGTTGTTATTGGGCGTGACATATCTGTTTAAGTCTGTTACCCCTTAAACTGATCGGTTATTAACAAGTTTAGGGGAATGGTATAACTTTACGTCTGCTTGTCACGTGATACCCAGGGCGGACCATTGTGGTAATTTTCTCAAAACCCACATATATAGCTTGTCATGAAATGCTTGGCATATAATTGAATTTGCATGGGAGTGCATGTTTTATGTATTGAACACACCGGAATATCAACGACGACAGCTCGCCGCTGTTTAGTAATTAACCTATTATAAATATTGGCATTTTAATTTCACGCAATTGCAGATATCTATAATTATACCCTGTTGATGGAACATAATTGTTAACCGAATTGTATTTTGTGCAGTTTTTGATTCCTAATTGATTTTCAGCATAAATATTTTATTACCTCATACAACATTATACATCTACACATTTGACGCTTCCTTTGTGCAGTTTAAAGCGATTTTGATTTTTTGACTTGGCTGGTCTTCCCCCTTATTTATGAAACGAATGCACCACATGTAACAAGCCAGTTGTACCAAATTGGCATTCGTGCGCAACTGAATTAATAATAAAGACGATGAGCGAGAATCATTAGTTGATATCAGTTGCAGAAATAATTGCAAAGACGCCACAGCCATTAACATACATCAAAACACTATTACAATAACTAGAACCGACTTGTGTTAACCAACAGCTGTATTAAAATACATGCTGATGGCTAAAGTACACGATGCGAAAGATATGTAGCGTCAACTATGTACCTCGGAAACGTGCCAACTGTCAAGTTTACGTTTTGTTGTTTTTCATATTCCAAGAAGAATCAGCGAAGAACTTTTAAATGGCACTAAATCAACTTATACCATTATGTCTCTTAAATATTTTAGCATCTCTCCTGGACAATGGTTCTGAAGTTCCTCAGACTTGACTGAAAACCTTTTATCAAAGCGTGTAACAAATATGAAAAAGTAGTCCCATGTGTGTTGTTTAATTACCTAGCTTTGGGATAATAAGTCCTCAATTTCCGCGGATTGGTTGTTAGTTAACCAGCCGATGCATTCTCCAGTAAATGCTACATCAGCTGTTCATAGCCTTGGAGCATGGAGATAGTGGGCTATATGTTATCTGACGCAGCACACAGATATTGTTATCCGGTATAAAGTGTACAGAAGCATTTGTGATTACATCCCCACTAAAATATATGTTTTCACATCAAAAACAAATAAATGAGATTCCATTCCCATTAAAATTATATGTTTGAAGTAACAAAAGAAAGAAAGAACTCCACCCCGTCTTTAAAACGTTTTATTTTCACAAATACATTTTTAAAACTATTAATTTTGTCAGAGAACAGTGGGATAGGATTTGAATGTGTGCTAAGCATACGTTTCACGTTGTATTTTATTTTGCAAATACTTTGAGTTTTTTATTGCCAGTTAAACGGGTTACGCCATTATGCATTTTAGATATTGCAGCCTCTTCTGCGTAATTTAGTTCTAAAGTGCTTAAGATTGTAGTCTCACTGAAAATATTTTGTCAAATCATATAACAAATTTGAAAAAGTGGTCTCTTGTGTGCTTTAAAATTATGAAGCTGTCGGATAATAAATCATCAATATCTGTTGACTACACTCTTAGGAAAATATGTCTTTAATGGAACCTTTTTTGCTTTTGTATGGAACCGTCACTGCAACTGTCCCATGTATTTCTCCCTATCTTGTTATATCAAAGAACCGTTTTTGCGCTAATGGTTCCATTTAGAACCATCCTCTTTTCCAACGAACCCTCAAAGAACCATTATTTCTAAGAGTGTAGTGGCAAGATTCCGTATGGAGAAAGATTGACAAGAACCTACATTTCGACAACATTTATGTCCGTCTCCCTCTAAAGATTAACGGTTGTTTTTTTAGGAGTATTTTCTGTCCATTTTAAGTGGTAATTTCGTATTTTAAAAATTTATTTTCGATTTTTTTCTAATGCCTTTCTTCATATTTTGTGCCTTCATGTATTCATGATTTAGTATTTTAATGTTTACTTTTTTTGTAACATTTCACAGGTTTGACATACTTGTGTATTGTACCTTAATTACGTGTATAATACACTCCAAAGTACGCAAATTAGACAGGTCGGATTGTGTGCAGGTTCTCTAGTGAACTGTGTTATCTATCTCAACTACAAAGAATTAATTCTTCTGCAACCAAGAGATAATAATCAAGCTGACAAACGTTCGTTGTTCCATTTCTGTGAGCTTCAAGAAGTTAAAAATAAATTGCTATGGAACGCTCGGTACGATACGTAGGTTATTTGATACGTGTTTCATGTTGTTTGTTTAACACATAACTCAGCGATTGTATCTTGTAAAACGATACGTATAATGTGCATTGGCCAAAACGTATTTTGTGAACTGGTTGATTTGTAATTTTTTTCGAGTTTGTTTGATTTAGGTTTAACAGTCAAGGACGGCGTGACCCGAGTACGCTATAGTTTTTTAATAACCTCGGCCCTAGCTGTATTTGTCTAGCAGATCAGGGGCCGTAGTTTAGCTGCTAGCGTGTCGGCCTACTAATCCTACTTCGATGTACCGCTCACAGGTTCAAGTCCGTCCATTGACTTCAGGTATATGAGTGAATCACACTATGTGACTCCAGCGATCGCGGAAGTGGTTTAAACATCCGGGTCTGTACCATATTTAAGCAATGGTCAGTGTGAATCGGTCAATCCGTCGTCATATAAGTGAATTACCCTTGAATAAGACGTTAAACCCCAATCAAATAAATCAGCAACCATGCACTTGTCTAGGCTAGTTTCATAGAACTGGGTCTAGTATGTTATGTGGTGAAATCTAGAGGAAATACATATGCTAAAACAATCAAGAGCTTACTATTTTCAAGGATAGGAATAAAACTTGAGCATCTAAAAAAGGTTTGGGTTGTTGCGCACATCATTCAGCCGCCATATAAATAAACTACCACCATCACCACCAAGGTTTGGGTTAGAAGGTTCAATATATAAAAATAAATGTAATCGGTAACTATGTGCATAAGCGAAGATAAATCTGAAGCCCCAAGAGAAGTGTGGAGCACGATGAGATCATCTCTCTTCTTCACGAAACAGGGAGATTCTTCATTCGAATGACGTTAGACAAAAACACTTTTTTCGGAGTTGTATGTATGAGTCTCGATCAACGCTTTAAATCACACCTGAATACAATTAAGTGTTGCAGACAAGGTTACCATGCTGCCGTAAATAGATCAAATCGGTAACCGTTTTTTTTTCAGAATATGATAGCTGAATTGACAAAGCAGGGGACTATCTGCTCGTTTGCTTCATCTAACAAACTTTTTAAATGACAATTATCTAATGTAAAAACTTTATATCTTTGACAAGACTGCTTTCAGTCTATTAAATGTTTGCATTGCTGACAGTGTTTTTATTGGTTCTCTCTTCATGTATTCAAACATACATATAAAGACCTTGTGTTGGTGGTGGACACAGCATCGAGATACTGTACCAAACAAATAAAAATGTAGCAGTTAATATTGTGTTTAGTCAAGTACCCCGCCAATTGCAAGACCTACCAAAACCATTCTAAGAGTTCATTCGTGTGCGTTAATGTATTTCAACGTGTTTGTAACCATATACCGTTACGCTAGTTCGCTCAGTGTTGGAGGCATGGACCACATTTCTTTTCTACATAATTTTCATACATATCGATGTTAAACGATATAAGTGTATATTAGATTAACTGTCCACTGGCTGGATACGTTTTGAACAATATGAGGTCATGATTGAGAACAAAACACAATTTTGTGCCTGACTGACTGTTCCTCGTCACCCCACAGATTAAGGAGATTTAGTGTGTAGATTTTGAATCATTGAAAATCGAAGTCAATATGATCGATATATCCCGCCGGGTGAACATCTGATGAATAAATAAATAAATCAACCAATCAATCATTTGTGTGGAATTATCGTCATCCGGCCGAAAATTGTTTCCGCAACTATGACAGGTATTTTACTCAGGTAAAAATTATTGTTACCTTGTGATATTTTTTTCACCCATGTGAAAATGAATTATCCATTGGTAAAAGGAAAAACCTCAATACAAAACGAAGTTTTGCTATATAAGTTGTCGATTGCTATATCACTCGCGTTTTGTTCGCAATTGAAGTATTGTTGTTTGATGACCTACACGATGATTTAATTTACAAAACCGGAAATCAATTTAGTTGACAATAGTGGTGGCAGAGGGTTGGGAAGGAGCTTCATATTGTCCTGGTGCTCACATGGCTAACAGTCAACATGAAGCCGATCTGTTTATGATGTCTGTGTTACGTCCTGGCATTGTCCTTGTTTGTTGCCAGTGGCGTCGACGGTGGTTGCCTTCACCCGTTTGGCTGGCACGCCGTCATGTGAGTAAATAACCTTAAGAACGGCGTGAAGCCCCAATCAAACAAACAAAACGACACAATATTGATGTGCCAGAGAGGTTAGGATAAATGTGGCATTGACTTCTCATGATATAGGCCAAAGCCGAATGTTGAGGAACTGAATCCAAGGTAATAAAGATCATGATGCCATTAGCCTTAATGTAGTGAATCAGGAACAATGCTAACTTGATTAAATCGGCGTGTCTCTCCCAGAGGATTATAATTGTTCAAATAGAATGGTTGTCAGGAAATGAACAACATTGCACAAGAGTCAAAGGAAAACGGGAGCACAAGAGGGTGATTTACCTGATGATTATGAGGCCAATTGAGCATACAACCAGGTCATTTACAGAGGGTTTGAATTCTCCTCAGAATTTGAAAACTAATTACGATAGCTTAAGCGACATTTAATTGAGATAAGGACCCTTTTATGTCACTGTTGTTGCCCAAATGTACTTGGCTAATAATGAGATGGAGAGCGATTTTCTCTGATTTATACATCAGTATTCTTTGCTCTATAAAACTCGTACTTTGAATCTCAATATTTGTCATTAAAACGGAAATATGTTGACTTTTTTGGCAGTCCTTTAGCTGAAAAACTTGCTATGATAACTGATATACCGGGTCGAGAATTGAGGCAAACTTGTTGAGAAAAGCATCTGGAGAGACAAAGAAGTCGGCTAAAGGAATGTCGTTTATTTGCAAGTAGAAATTAAACTGATTCAAAGTGATGAAATACACCAGATATTAATGATCATACAAACGTGATCAAACATGTTCACAGATCAGGCCCCAAATGGCCAATATGTTCGAACTTTGCAAACGACAGAATTACCTTATTGGGGGTGGGGTGGGGGGCGTATATATGGTTTCTCTATCGGCAAAACCCACGTGACCATAGTCAGCTATATAAATGACTAGTCGTGTCGTATTGCACGTGGGCAGTCAATGACGCCCTGGTTTAGATCGAAGGAATTAAAGACAAATGTCTCCTAGATGAACATTTCTAGTTTAAATATGTTTTCCTGCTCCAGGAATATTGAACAAAGCGTTTTGGAAAGTCGACTCACCTCGAGATGAAACGGCTGGTCGATATACGGAAAAGATATTGAATCAACCATCTCTAAAGAAATTCTAGTTCACAGTGGGGTTTCAAGACGAGGCTGGCAGTAGCGTGTTAAAACAAATTTGTTTAAATGACTTGAGCTTGATGACATGTCAGGCTGTTTAAGACATGAATAGAACTCGGTTTTTTGTTGTTGAAGAATCCTATTTGAAAACCTCTTGTTCAATATAAACGTTATTACATAATGCATGTAATTCTTTTGAAAAACAAAATCCAGAAATAAAAATTATGTGAATGCTTAAAACTGATCTTTGTTTATTAAGCCTTTGGTTTGATTATTTTCTATTATATATGAACCGAGGACTAAATTTAGCCAACTGGTTTACAGTTATTCTAAAAGAGACAATAGTCTGCTCGATTATTTTTTGTATCCAATTTAACAAGCCTCCTCGGTAAACAGAAAACGAGCTACTTTTTCTCTCTGTTTCAAAGTTTTGGGGTTAACCAATTCAATTGTATTTTCTTCTAAATTTCGGTCATTACAGGCAACAACAAAAATATAAAATAAAAAATAGATGGCATTAATTTATCAACTGCAGATCTTACATACCCGTATATACCGATGTTTGTGTATTTGTCTACTATCTCGTTTCGATAGTGCAGAAAACACAAGACATAGAGCTAGTTAAGTTAAGTGGTAGTTGCTTCCAAACTCGGAGACGTACTCAAGGCCGATCTGTGCCGTGAATCGTCCTAAACACTGCGAATGGCTGGTCTGAGGTTTGAAACGGTCTTTAGGTACAAAGGACTGCAATCTACTTTTGACTTTCAGAAACAGGGGTTCTTGCTTTGGCTTGTGATAACATGAACACTTTGCACCCAAAAGGCTCATTACACCAAGATATACGTACAAAACCCAACAACAACAACATAAAACTAACGCCAAAAACACACACGCCAAAAACTATCTGTGTACAGCCCCATGTACGACTCCAGTGAGTACCGTGTTATAACCTATGTACGAAAACTTAGGGTTACCTATCTAACAAAAAACGTATTAAATGTGGGTAGCTTGTATGAACACGGACAACGAATACCAAAACGTAGTTACAGCAGGTGCCTTGTTAAAGCATTGGTACCATAAAACAAAAAGTAAGAATACTTGTTACTAAATCTCATCATCGCGAAAAAGACGTCATCGCGAAAACTCCTTCATACGGCTACGTGAAAAAAAATCGGGGCCCTCTACACCACAAAATAAAAGTTCTCTTACTGTGGGTCGCTTGTAGAAACATGAGTCCCTTGGTACCAAAAAACACATAACTGCAGGCAACTGGAAGAAGACGATTGGTAGACAACACATGGTCATGTTTCCAAGTATGCAACTAAATCTATGTCTGCTTACCAAAAAATATCCTGAAAGCAAATCCGAATGTGTTTTTATTGACTGATACCATTAGCCAAAATGTCTGTTTTGTTTTGGAACTTAACTGATTATAATAAAAAAAAACACTTCTTTTGCCAAGGTTAAATTGAGACAATGATAGAGTGTTTATGTTCAACTAATATGAGCCCAATATATGTTAAATTCTAAAGCAAATCATTATTTGCAAAGGATTCAATTGCATTTACATTCTAGCAATGGTTTTTCTTGTTTTCTTTGTTATTGTTTTGTTTTCAATTTAGAGCAATTTGAAGCCCAGTTCATATTACGTTCCATATTAATATTATTTATTTAGGTGGTGAAGTGTAAAGATGTGAAGTGTAAAGATGTGAAGTGTAAAGATGTGGAAGTGTAAAGATGAAATTTTTGATGGTTTCAGAAAATAAGTTTTAGTGAAGTGTTTGCCTGTATAATTATTGAAAGGACTTAAAAAATTCTTTCTAAATTTGTCACTTGTTCTATCATTTTAGGCAATTCAAAACGATGAACATTCTTTGTTAAGCGTGTCAATCTTATGAGATTGGCAACCTCCGCTTTTGTTAGGGGTGAGAGGGGGTCCCCTTCAGCAGTTTAGAGAGTATTGACCAAGTCATCCAAAGTAACAGGGATTCAATCTTGTCCAAAAACAAGGATAGTGGCAAATGGAATTAGAATACTCAATATAAAGAACTTGCAATCTAAAATAAAATAGAAAAAAAAAACAGTTCAACAGGTTAATCCGTACAACCCAAGAAAAAGTTCTTAATTAAGAAGCCTTAATGTATTTTCATATAGCACTGTATTGCACCCAGTAGACTGAACATATTGGGTGATGTTTTGTTTTAAATTTATTTTATGGGCATGTGCACTAATGATTAATAGTGATTGGGGAGACATTCATACAACTTACTCTACATGTGCAATATGTATCTATCTTACTGTTGCATTGGAACATAGAAGGAAATATAAAGTGGTATAACATTACATATAATGAATAAATAAATAATAATAACGAAGAACAATATGGAGCCCAGTCTCGGCTGCCTGTCAAAAATATACCGAAAACAAATAAAATACCGAGGTAGATCATCTGTATGACTGCCACAAGGATGTGTTAACGATGCAGGACAAACTAAACATCCCCCATTCTCGGTATTCAGTCGGGACTGAAGCCAACAGAGCACTGTATTTCGCAACATTATAATGACTAGTAAAAACAACTGTAAATAACGATAGACGCCACGGTACACATGTCACTCTAAAGCCAATGGTGGATATTTTTTTCCATCGACAAAGTCGTGTGATAATAGACCGTGTTAAGAAGCCATTATCGGCGACACTATCCTCGAAACAACAATAAACCATTGACATTTTACAGTTGTCAGGGCATGGTTCGATATTGCTTTCTCAATCAATACGACAAGTCGGGTTTTAATAAACTAGTTTTAGTGAGGTGTAAGCTGGATAATAACACTTTCTGCTGAGGACGATATCAGCCCGGATTATCTATCTGAAAACAAATTAATCCAGTGCGGGACACATGGTGGTAATCGTATTAAAGTGCACATATGTTTGAACTAAATTTCGATAAATGACTCGGAGGTCGGCCCATGCTATAAAACTGCTTGTTCTGGAGACTAAGTTCAAAACACGCAAATAAAGGGTTTGCTAGAAGGCACACCAAGAAAAGGCCGTAGTTCAGTGGTTATCCTGTCGACACTGACAGTCATTCGTTGTACCGCACACGGGTTCGAGTCCGTCTGACGAACTACGGTGAATGAGTGAGTCACAGGATGTGTATCCAGCAATCGCTGGAGTGGTTTAAACGAGGTTTTGAGCCGTATTTAAGAAAAACAGATTGAAAAGTGGGAAATCCGTTGTTATTGTTTTTAACTTATTTTTATTGACACAGATGATCAATAGGGATTTGGGGACAAGTTCTTTCAACGTACGCGCCCTTCTCCGCCCTTAAAATATATATCAAAAAGGAAATCAAGTACGGACACATTATTAACCGTACTTATTGCCAAAGAAAAACGCCTCCGCCAACAATATACCAGTTACCACAGAGCTTATTCAAAACGCCGTCGTTATAGGAGTGATATTCATGTGTACCTTCGAGTCCGATATTAAACCCCCGTTAAATCAAACATTCATACACCTAGACGGAGAGATCGTGGACCTCCGATGTACTAAAATGTAAATGTCACCATTTATTTTCATCCAGTTTGTTACGCCTTCTATGATTATGATGATGTTTATCATAGATGTATTTGTGTTTTATGACAAAAGCTTACTTGAATTGCCAGTATATTGCAACGCGCGTTTGCTTCAATGACGGAGTTAATACAGCTGTATAAACTAGCTGCAATATCTTACAGACCGTCAGTCCATATACTGGAGTCATATACTAGACAAAAGAGGGAATGGTTTACTGATTTATTTCAGGACGCACAACGTTTTGTCTATAGTATTTTTCACCAGTTATCTGTTGATGTTCACTAATACCGTAGTTTTTCTTTTGCGTTCAGCAATTACGTCTCCTCTCTCTACAATAGTCCGGACTACCTTAATGCCACACTGATCTCTCTCCTCATGCTGCCTAACCCCAATGAAGTCAGTATATTAAGTCAGACCAGACCAGTATCTAGGGTTCTAATTTAAAACTCATATATCAGATTGTAAATGCTGAACATTATTGTGTTTATAACATTTAAGAAGTACTTTGGTTGTCTCTGTAGATGTATGTGTAACCCATTCCTAGTAGAAATCCGTTTTGTTTCGGCAGTTAGTTGACCTTGAATTTCCTATCAAAGTAATATCGCTATATCTGATCTCCTGGCAGAGCTCTTTAACTATACGGTTATTGAGTGAATTCCTGTACCAAAGAAGAGGCTGTGCTCGTCTTGATAAATACTTCACAAGTAGCCATAATTGTGTTCAGTTATAGCCGTCTTCCAGTCAGCGCTCGATGGCGCTAACTCGAGGCTTGTCAATCAGTTCTAAATTAATCCTAATGTTTTTTTGTAATACTGTATCACAAGGCAATTTTAATAGAATAATGCTTCGGTTTTTTTTTCTATAACACAGATTCTGTTGAAAACCTGACAACAGTGAAAATATTAAATGTTTATGATAAATATAAAAATAATAAATGTCCGATCTGCTCCGTCGTTAACACTGTAAAGTAACCTCGGATGTAGAGCTGGTCATTCAGGATATGGGAGGTAACTAGTAGATTTACTGTGGCATTTGGTTCATCTATCCCTGATGTCATCGGATGGACATTTTATTTACGTAATATATACAGAAAATTCCAGGTGTGCCCCATGTATTCGAGCGTATCAACAAGCAACAACTCCAGCAAATGATCTGACTGTAATATAGACAGTTGACGTATTGGGTTATTTACAGCTGCTCAGACTCATCGATCATTCCAATAATCTTTTACGAGAAATCAAAAATGGCATCAGATTGGAAGTTTTAAACAAACTTTTTCCGGGTGCAGGTTACAAAATAGGATGCTGTCCAGTTTAAAACCGTTCTGTTTCTATATCGCTTGGTTATTTAAACTACAGAACCTCTTTCAACGCGCGGCACATAAAACATGCTTGAGTCCCCCATGCGTTCTAAGGTATACAAATGAAAACTTCCGGTGTATTTCGGAGATATATTTTCCCGTATAGTATAGGAAATAATTACAGTTGAAAGCGTTAATACTATGTCCAATGAGTACAGTTAAAACCGCTTGTACTATAGGCAATGATTACAGTTAAAAACGTTTATAGGCCTACTATGGGCAATGATAACAGTTGAAAAGGTTTATACGATGGCCGATGATTACACTACTATAATCAATGATAACAGTTGAAAACGTATGTATTTCAGACAATTAGGTAGTTGTTTACTTTGGATGGCGCATGCAGCCTCCCTGGTCTGGAGATCTCTATATATATCTTTTTACATTATACAATCATGCATATATATTTTAATTTAATTTTAATTTTAAAAAAAATAGTTTTGTTTTACCTGTAGTCAATTAATAAATACACACCTTTGTTTGCCTGTCACAATTAAGGAGTATAAAAAAAATACATTTCTGCGTTTTTTCTGGGGATTTAAAATACTTCAGGGTTCGCTAATCCAATAGGCGAAAGGTTACTGAACATTGCAAATCTGTGTGCATTGTATCGAGTTCAGTGTATCAGATAGTGGTAGATGGTATATAACACTTACCACTCCTCACAATTACCGTCTCTATGTTTGTCAATTTTGTGTAAGTATGAATTTACTGGGAAATGCCCCGTGAGTTATCTGAATAGTGTGGCCTCGTCTTTCCAGGAGAGAGAAACATGGCTTTGTAGCCCAACAGAAGCATAATTCTGGTGAAAAAAATTACCTTTAGTAGATTGGTCCCACAAAATTTGCCAAGAAGAAGAAAACTTGTTCTTAACTGAGGAAAAACATTCAGAAACTGATAGACCTATTGTGGTCGAATATAGTGGATTCCCGTAGTGCCTGTTTCGCTAATCTATCTCCTTACTCATTCCATGTATATCGGAGTGACCTAGGACCCAAGCAAAATAGACTGAAGTACCTTAATGATACAGTGATGTTACATTATGTACAAGTTCACATATTACAGACAATGATTACAGTTGAAAACATTTATATTATGGTTGATGGTTACAGTTGCAA
>JAQQZZ010155470.1:0-26366 GCA_030265115.1 Mopalia vespertina | reverse complement strand
AACAGATCGGCTTCCTGTTCCCCTTTAGCTCTGAGAGCACCAGGGCAACATGAAGCTCCCTCCAACCACCCGCCTGAGAAATATTACCTGTTCAAATTTTAAATTGTCCAATCTTTCCCATGTTAAAATTCAGAATTTCTACCGGTCATTTTAACCATTTTTAGAAATCTGTGTGTCCCAAATGACAGGTGGACGGGTCTTTAACTAGGACAATGTTCAAACATCATGGCAGATTGTCCACTTCTCACTCTTCCTTCATTAAATACGGAGGAAAATCAGGAGGAAACCTTGTATAAACCATCCACTGTGATTGCCGAAGACAACCCTGTTATTACATCACATATCAGAGGTTCATTAGGGGACTCTAATCAATTAGCAGAACCGGCTAATAGTCATTGCATTTGATATATGCCTTCAACAGAACTCAGTCAAATATTACGTGAAATAATCCTGGACAAATTTATGCGTGATGTACGGTACATCAAAGAATGATCAGTAGTACAGCATGGAACTACAGCTGTCGGCTGTTCCGGAAATTTGTACCAATTCTATATTAAAATATGTAACAAAGATGAAACTCACTGTTCCTTCCGGCGATGACAACCTGTGTGGCATCTCTATTGAGGCTGATTGCGTTGATAATCACTCGAGAGGGGTTGTCAAAGGACATAGACATAGTCTGGGCAGAACTCGGAGTCACTGAAAATCAAAAATAAAATAACACCAACATAAAAGATGAAAAAAGTTTATTTGTAAATCTGTAAAGGAAACTTTAGAAATTAACGCAGTTCCATCAATAATGTCATGACAAGCTGTAAGCGCTATTATATATATATATAATTAATTTATTATATATGGTGTTTGTTAAGTAATTACCAGATGATGCTAGATTAATTTTCCCACATTACGCTCTAAATGACAAGTAAATGTGTTTTGTTGTGTATACCTTTCTCTATGCCAAGTCCAGGGTCTGAGATTAATAAAAAATTGAATTGCTAGTTAAGATAAAGGAAAAAATATAAATGACAAAAATGTACTAGATTCTTTAAAATGTGAAACACTGAATTGAACTGCTGAGAAGCATACATGTCAGGGTAAAAATATTGAGTTTTTTACTGAAAATAATTCAGTTTTTTTAGAATGATATCAATTTTTTTTCTTCAGTTTTAATGTCCAGTTATTTATTTTTATCATACGTATTAATGGAGAAATGGAGTCTGAATTGAATTTTTTTTAAAATGATGCGTTAAAATGTTATTTATTGTTATCATACTTAAACATTTGAAATGGAGTCTGAATTGAGTTTTTTTTTAAAATGATGCGTTAAAATGATGTCTCAAATTGAGTTTACTCTCCAGCTTAACTACCAATTTAGGGTAGCTAGTTCTGTTATCATACTTTCACAAATTATAAGTGTCACTAAAAAGTATTACGGTCAACAGTACAATTGATCCCATTAAAGTTTCGGGAAATAGTGGACATTTTTCTACTATTACTTATATTCCTTTCTGCCATTTATTTTCAATTTTACAATTAGTTTTCGGATTGTTAGTGTCAATTTTTTTTAATAGCAAAGCAAGCTGTGTATAAGTTAACTTTCTTGGGTACAAGGGCTTAGGCAGAAGGGTGTCCACTTCTCCTTTTGGACACCTTGAATTGAACAATTGTTTCATTTGGACACCCTGTTTTAAGAAACTTTAACATGCAGGAGATAGAGAAACTGAAAAAATTGGACACCCAGTTACTTCAAAAGTGAAGCAAAATGACCATTTTGGACAGCATACTTATTGATTTCTGGCTAAGCCCCTGTTTTTGTGGTTGTCATCAGGGCAAATAGAGTGTAAAAGTGTTGTTGCCCTGGTTAAAATCCACATGTTTTGCAATGTTTAAACAATAGGCTACCCTTACTGACGAACTGTTGCTCTATTGCACTTTGAGGCAACTCAAACTTCAGATCAACTGTCCCAGCTGTTTATGTAATGAGCAAGCGGTCTTTGCTTTTATCAACACCCCCCCCCCTCACACACATCACTAGTTTCGTTTTTTATTAATTCAATATTTCCCTTTTCAACTACGAATATTAAATATTTTTTTTATCGAAATACAATTTTAATCAGATCGTTTACTTTTTAAAAAAAAAAGCAATCGTTTTCATTGTCATAGGACTGACAAATGATAATTTTATTAATTTTTAGTCAATCCGAAATTCTATTTTACTTGTGATTTCTATCCATCCCGTCAATCATGTTCATGTTCAAGAACTATGCGGACAAACAAAGGCAAAGAAAGAAGGTCGAAAACACAATGACGCAATACCTGATGGCGAGTCTCTGTTTTTCATGAAGGAAACCCACTGGTCTTCACTCTCCATATATATAGCATCTCTTCTTGTTTCTTTTGGGAGGGATCGGTAATCGTGGATGGGTATCCACCCGCGAGAAGAGGGAACATAGTAGGAGGCCCCCATCCATACGTGAGATTTCCCGGTACCCGAGAAGTAGTTATCTGTTGGCACGGCGCTGTATGGCCCTCTCTCCACCAGTATGCTCCCCTTACTGTGGGTATACTCGGGTTTCACTGTGCCCTTAGACATGTCGATACTACACTGAAAGATCACCGTCTAAACCTGCAAACGGAATACGAAAAGGAATGTTAGATTAACAAATTTTCATGTTATATAATTATGTTATATCTTATATTTTCTTTTCTGTAATTTATTCGTTACAATTTTTTGCACCGTATAGTGTATCAATTTTTTGGTACAGAAAATCCTTTTTCCACCAGACTTTCCGAATATATAAATTGGTATCTTGCACATTTTCAGGTGCTGAAATTTTAGTTTAGGCATAATATTCACATTTCTTACCAGTATTTATATTATCCAATCCGCCGGCATCTAGACCTCGGCAATACGCTTCTGTTTACTTTATCAATATTGATATAGGCTTACAGTTAAATATGTTTTGAGGGTATGAATAGGCTGTGTTCAATGACAGTCCCTCATATGACGGCGTGACAGGACTCCCTCATATGACGGCGGTAATAACTACACCAACACATCATTTATATGTGACGTGTTTGCTTTACTGGAAAATTAAATGCCCCAAATGTTAAGTTTTTAACATATTCTTTTTAGCCCCAGCTAGAGCGCAAACATTGAATAGACACTGGGAGCTTAAACCGACAGCGTTTATTTCATGTCTGTTTCAACATAGGCATATAACATCATTGTCAAATTGAGTAAGTGTATGATTCTGTGATTCATTAAAAACAAATCACGGTTATTTTATTCAGGTATGAGAAATGAAGACCGCCCGTAACATTGTTAACTATATAGCAATGACTTGTGACGTCATAGGAAAACTTAACACCCAGTGAAACCAGTATGTGCAGGCCTGTCGATCAAGTATTGACACTACTCCTAAATACAGCTCCTTTGTGTAGGATTTGACTATACTGAATTTAAATACATTTAAATGTGCTTATCTATACAGTGAGCAATTTGGCATATCAATTGGAAGAAATACCCTACCTCAATTGTAATTCAGCAATTGCTCACAATAAAGTGTCCTGAACGTACGCTAACAACCCTCAGTTCTATACTGAATGGATTCCATGTCAGCCACGTGACCGTTGTTGTGGTGATTATAACAACACGGTGAGCTCTCAAAACGAGGCTCTGATATATGCTCCTTATGCGATTTGACCTGCTGTGTTTGCTGCCAATATTAGTATAACCGCTTGATCGAACAAGATTAATCCTAATCCAGGTAAGCTGAAGATATTCGAGTAGATCACGAATAAACTATTAATCTAAATACACGAATTTGATTACAAAAACTTTTGTGATATTTATCAATATAGTTAAGACAAATATAGAGTAATTGTGCTTATTAAAAATATGAAAAATATTGTTTATATTTATAGGTAGTTGAAACTGCAATACAAAGCAACTTAATTAATAAAAATGAAGACGTAAATGCATTATTGATACAGACATTTTATTTTAATAGGTGCATGGCAGATCAAGTAGGCCTACTTGTATTATTCTCGTTTATATATCTAGCTATGCTACATGAAGCTTCTTAACCGCTAGAAATAGCAGAACGCTACCATGGTTCGGCACTTTATCTTCCAATATATAAAAATTGCATGGCTTTACCCTGACTTAAACCATGTCGTTTTGTTCCTTGAACACTTTTGGGTTAGACCGACACATAAAATGACCACTCGACGTTCATGTCAAATCAATCACTTCTCAGCAGTACCAAATGTCTTCCGCGGTAATTAGCTCATGTCAATTCAACGTTATTTAGTATTCAGAGGCAGACCTTATTTCTAGAGTTTTGGTGCAGCTGTACCTCGTATCTCTATATATAATATAGTCTATATGAGATGCGTATTTGCATCTAGCATGGAAGTTGCTATAGTTTGACGTTACAAGATTCTAGGACTCAACTATTGTATAAATAATTTTTGACAAAATAAGCGAACAATTTAAACAAAATGTCCCCAAACGAATGGTTCATCACAACCGCTTTTGGACGCTGTCCGACT
Source organism: Mopalia vespertina (assembly GCA_030265115.1). Classification (NCBI taxonomy): domain Eukaryota; kingdom Metazoa; phylum Mollusca; class Polyplacophora; order Chitonida; family Mopaliidae; genus Mopalia; species Mopalia vespertina. The sequence continues at coordinate 21,809 of JAQQZZ010155470.1, read as the reverse complement.
TCCTATATTAATTAACAGTCAGCAACTTTCGTGAGATCACGTGATGGCTCATGTTGAGCCCAAAGTTGAAGTCTGTGTTGAAAAGCTAGATGGTATTTGATGGTTACAAAATGATTGTGCCGATTATTAGTGAATAAAATGCTTCGGACAATGATCTTTTGGAACTATATGCCAATTCTGTACTTGTATGTACTGCGCTCTTGTAAACGGAAGTATTCGTGTACAAAAACGAGTCTCATGACTTGAATAGCCGCTTGCAAGACCTGTCTATGTTGTAACGTATAGATAGGGACAAATCTATTTTTTTGTTAAATTTTTATTTTTCTCGCTTATTTTTTTTTTCTCGAATGCATGAGTCACACACAATATAAATACGTAAAAAAACCAAACAAACAGTAATTTTGTCATGTACGTATTTTATTTACTATCAAACATTTACAAGCCATACCAGGCGACCGAGATTTCTCCGCAGCTCAAGAGCAGTAATTAATCGGATATAATACGATGTCAGTCTGATTATAGCATTATCCTGATTTGAGCTGTAGAAACAGTCCCGGACTGAACACTGCTTCTCATTGAGCTATCATTCAAATTTTGAGTCGACCACCCTATACAGGTTGTTAGGTTGTTAGTTTGACAATACACAGTGCGTCCCATTTTTCGGGAATTATAAAATGGATTAACAATTTGGGCTCGTGTCTATGGTAAGAAAAACAACTGGTGTGGGTTGGAGTGAGGCAAACCCCAAATTTCCCCCAAACGGATGGTCCACCCACAACCGCATTAGGAAATCTCCCGACTTTGTGAATTGATTTAAAATCCGAAACAGTCAGAGAGATCTGGATTGCTTATATTGCTAAATTCGACCCATATGAAGAAATCAAGCGAGATATGTTTCCGAAAATTTATTAAATATACAAAGTATGTAATGGCAAAATTAGGTTAAATAAGCACTCAACCGATGCGACTGACAACTGAATGAAAAAAGCTAGCAGTTTGTAAGCAACTTCAGATGCATACAATATAAATAATGAACATAACAATAAACTGCACTTTGCTCCAGATAACTCTCGCTGTTAAGAAAAGTAATAGTTGAAGATTTGTGGTCGCCATCTTGACTTTTCTTATCCGTTCACAAAAATGAAATGTTCACAAGCTGGTTCGGTCCCTTTGGTTGTTGCTTCACAATTTCCTTTGTGTTCGTTATTCTTTGTTATTACCACGGTGAATTAGTTTTTTTCGGACCTCTGGAAATCAAGGATTTTCCCTGATTACTTATATGTAACTCGTGTTACCATTGCAGCGTTATCAATGGACATGTTAGCACGTGCACCTTTGAGATAAGAAACAACGAACCGGTCAACAAAGTGTAACGCCTTACAGCTTTCGTCGTCTAGTTTTATCCAATTTTTGTATTGGGGTGGGATGGGGGAGGGGAGGGGGGCTTAAAATTTGTTTTACGAAGAATGGTGTCCATGGTTTTAGTAGTGTTTATAACTAGTATAGTAATAAACTACATATTTATATAGTATTACCTATATCATGGTGGTGGGATGACGACGGTTTAAATATAATGTGGTGCTGCTTTAACTAACCTGGTATGTAAAGGGAGATAACAAAACTCCGTCATGGATATTAAGTTAAATATAAAATATTTAAGGTGGTTATTGGGCTGGCCCTGATAGCCAGGTCCGGCTATATTTATATGTTTCAAATCCCGATAGAAGCAGGCAAAATCTCTACATGAAAAAATATAAATATTTCAATGATGCGTTGATGCAGGTGCCTACGTCAGAGTTGACATGAGCCAGTTAACACGTTTATAAATATATGATGTTCTATTGTTGTCTTTTAGAAAGTAAATATATTAAAATACCATAGATGCTGTTGTCTAACAAAAGTCGATATTGATAAATATGTATCCTTACGTAACAATACATAACCACGTACGTTACGAAAAGAAAGATTCAGGTTTTACTTGGATAAAAAACCGTCCTACCGAGAAGAGGTAGATCAGTTGGCGAGAACACCGGTCCTGCTAGGAAAATGCCTTTATCTACATTTAATAAAATGCATAAGTTGTAACGGAACTTGCGTCTGAATTGACAGGTGAAATGTAACACGTCCATATACAAATTCTGTAAAGGATTGGCAGGTCGAGCTGTGGAGCATTGGCGATAAAGCCTCCTTTGTTTCTATAGGGTACATTTTATTAAAACCTGAAGCCGTCTTACTTCCATGACTTACGTACAGCTCGCTTGGTCATTAACCAGGGCCATTTTGAATGTAGTGATATTCGCTAAAACGGCGTTTGTGCGGTCATCGTCATCGAATCAGAACAGCTGTATAAATACACACTGACTATGCTATGATGTGTCCGGCTGTGGATCAATCCGATTCCATTTCTAAAGATACCAGTAACCCCAATAAACGAACAAACAAACTATATAGATACTAACAAGTTTAGTCATTCTTTAATAAAAAATTTGTTCAATTTTATGTTGACCTACATTACACTTTTTCAAATTTTTATGCACCTGGGTTTTATTTTTTTCTTCTTTTTTGGGGGGTAAAAATACAGCCTCCTTCGTGACTCCCTGGTGAGACAGTAATGGCGCGGGTTTATCCCAAAGTTCCAAGTCTGCGTTGAAAAGCTGGATGGTACATGATGGTTACAAAATGTGGCCTATAGTCGGGCTGTTTTTTTGTTTTGTTTTTTGTTCTCGCCCGATTCGGAGATTAGAGACCATTGAGGTTCAAGTTAATTTAGAAATCTATGCGCTGACATATCATGTTTCGCTGGCTTGTGGCTAGATTATCCCGCAGGTCGAGAGTAGTAATTTAGCCAAGACATGCGCTCTTACAAACGGAAGTATTCATGTTCAGAAACGAGTCTTATGTATTGGATAGCCGGTTGCATGACCTGTCTATAACGTATAGATAGTTACAATTCCATTTTGGGGGTTTTATTTTTATTTCTTCGCTTATTGTTCATTATTCCCGAATGTTTGTGTCTCCCACCTTATAAATACGAGAAAAAAAAGCCATGTTGACAATAATGTGTTTTCTTTATCATCAAACACTTACAAGCCAGGCGACCAAAATTTCTCCAGACAGACAGAACTCCGCTTTATATCGTGTATGTTGAACCTTTAGGTGAAGAATATACGTCAGCAAACAGAGGGAGGAGGAACAGAGCACCTACTACTTTAGTACTTCTTAAAATTCAGAAAAACTTGTCAAACTATACTTTAGATTTAAAAAAACAATTCATAAAGCAGATATTAAATGATTTTTGTTCAAATGGCAATTTTATTATTTCACAATTTACACTGAAATGTGTGTTACTAGTTTTTACTTAGATAGCTTTATGAATACCCGCCTGTAAGAGTTCGTTCAGTTATACAGTTAGCATAGCGTTGTTGTATTTTGTACATACTGGGTATTTCTCTCATAAGTAAGCCCACGAGTATTTCAAATATAATATATGCGAGTAAATCAAGTTAATTGACCGGTAATATTAATTACAAACATAAATCTGTATAAATAGATACTCAATGTACATCCTTTGTCTTGTAATAAACTTGCCAAAATGAAAACAATTTTCGATAGGCTTTGGCATCCCGAGCCAAACCGCGAAGTTTTTCATAAATGGAAGTAACGCTTGCGAGGATTGTAAGTAGACATGAATTTGGTATACATTAGCCAAACCTCATTTCGCAATTATATGTAAAACAAGCTTCAACACGTTTGAATGAACTAAACGATGCAAGTCAGAGATGGTTTCTGATAATTTATTAAACGTATAATAACAAGTATTGAATGGTAAAATGTTATATTTAGCACTATATCGATTTAATAGCAAACAAATCTAAACAGAAAGCTAGCAGCTTGCTAGCAACTTTAGATACCATGTAAAAAGTCAATATAAAAATAAAATACTTTGCTCAAAGAAACTCTCATCGTTAGGAAGTAAAACAGCAATATTTGAACATCTGTGGTAGACATCTTGATTTTTTCTTATCCATTCACAGCATGAGGTAACCGCAATCTGGTTCGGCTCCTTTGATTCTAGATTGTGTTTCCAGTGTCCCCTGGAGTTGTTTTTTTCTTGGTGACCTCCACGGCGTATTTTCTTGGACATCAGGAAATGCCTATGAAAGACCGCCGATGTTCTCTGATTATGTAACTCATGCTACCATTGCAGCCTTGTTGAGCGACAAATGATTGCCAGTTTGAGCAGTAAACAACACACGGGATGTTTTTAGAAGGTTCACAAACTGTAACACTTTGGCTTTCAACGTCCAGTTTTGCCCAACCGTTTTCTGGGAGATTTAGGATTTTTCGCACCGAGAAGGGTGTGCATGGCTTTAGTAGTGTTTGATTTCAGCTCTATCATTTGATGACGAATAGATCTAAATACAGCAAATGTTCTCCTTTTCTTCTTTGATGATATCATTAACCCGAGCACTTCTTCAAAAACCTCGTTCATTCCTGCGCTACTAAGGGCAGAGCACTCTAGAAAACTTACTGCTCCGATCTGTTCAGCGAGTTGTCTCCCCTCATCTGCAGACACGCACGAGCTCGGTTCAGCCAGTGGTCGCATGTCGATTTTCAACCCAACGAGAAGCAAAGGTTTCTTTTTGTTCAAATATCGTTTCAGTTCCGGAACCCAAATAGTTTTAAGATTTTCGAAAGAACTTCTCTTCACGACAGAGTAGCAAAGCAAAAAAACATCACTTTTCTCGTAGGCAAAGGCCCTCAATGGCTGGTAACAACTTTGACTGGCGTTGTCAAAAAGTCCCAGTAAATATCGCTGACTCCCAACTGTAACGTCAGCTGAAATATAAGAAAAAAACCCATTATAATCTATCATATTACAAATAAAGTAACTTAAAAATTTAAACTGTGCTTAAAATATTACATTTGTCATTTTTATCTGTTCATTTTGTTCCTATGTTTCATAAGGCAGTGTTTAAAATCAGTTGATATCGTGGTCAATGGTATCGAAGTTCTATAATATTTGTTAAAAAAGAAGTATGCCTACCTGCATAATTTTCAAAAATGGTTGGTTCGCTTTCTTCGGGAAATTCCTTATTGGCTTTGGTAAGAGCCAGGCATGTTTTACCCACACCTTGATCTCCTGTGAAAGAACAGTTGTAGGATCCGCTGTATTTTGGTAAAGCCATTTTCTCTGTTATTCCTATTGACTGGCGTACGTGTTGAGCGAGCAGGATAATACTGACTCGCCAACTGTTGGCCTTGCTTATATACCACTGCCTTGACATACAGAGTTGCCCACTACAGACCTGTCTGATGACCAATTAGACAGCTGGCTTAATGAATATATATCACAGATGAGCGAATAATATCAGAACAGGAAAATTCCCCTGGGATCATAATGGCACTTCCCGACTCCCCGGGTTGATCACCACACCCTATTAGTGGCTACCGTGGAGTATGTTCCGCTTTGATCCCTACTATGCGTTTAGGGACGTTCGCCTTTCCTAAAGCTACGCCACGGATTAGGATTAACGCTAACAGGGCACACCATTTTACCCTCACCTTCTCTTTTGTTTCTGTTTTATTTTAGCTTGGTTCATTAGGACCATAACCGGCGAGGAGTTAATCTCAGCAAACAAAGAGTTAACCGTGCGAAATCAAAGCTCACTAGGGGGGCTGTCTGTTGGTCGGTACCAATCTTTCAAACGTGTCGCACAGATTTGTTATAACCATTATTTTCAATTAAAATACGGCAATGTCTATCGACTCGAAAACAAATTATTGTAAAAAAAAAACAAACAAAAAAAACAAAACCCCCACAATAATATTAATTTAAAAAAAAACTGATGTCATTGACGGGCCGCTAAATCCATACACAGGAAGCGGCGCGTAATTTCAACAACAACAGTCTCGCCACCAAAAACAACCAAGGCAGTTTTTGTTATTGTTTGTATTGAATTGAACTGTTACACATCAATGGAAAATATATGAATGTTGTAAATCCCGAGCGAGAAAAGTTGAATATATATCTGCACTAACTATTTTAAAGAACAAACGATTATTTTTCTTGAATAATCAGTGCTATGTGTTTAGTGAGTAGAGGGCTATATTGCTGACAAGTCACAACGCATTAAACAAAGATGTGTTATATAAAAATAAAACAAACAAGACTTAGCGTGTATATAGCACGTATGGTATCAATATTCTCTGTATGATTTGCATAACACGGATTTTGATGATTTTTTATTTCGTGGTTCACAGAGATGAAGTCAGAGTACAATCAATTGATTTTGTTTGTATCATTTGTTTGTTATTATAATTTCATTTAATGTGTATTTCTTGTATTCCGTTTAAGACAATATACACGTTTGCGATGTTGAAAATGATTTCGTATTCCATTAACGAATTGTAATTAGGCTAGAGTATGAAGCACTGTGTGTATCTCAACATTTATTATAAACATATTTTTCCAAAAGTTTTAATAATTTGAACTTATATATTCGAACAAAATTATTCTGTAGAATACGATATAATTTTATGGTTTTAAAGTCAAGAACAGCTTATATCGGTTTCCGCTTCATATTTCGAATATAAACCGATCTAAAATCAATTATTAAAATCCAATATTGGTATTTATACCATTTATGTATTTAAAATTTTTATTAATAATAAATTTTTGTGTACATAATTCGATAGTCCACATGTTTATCATAAATTAAATTACATTAAGTAATCAGTTGCAAGCAATCATTAATTAGTGTAATAAAAATACGTATTCTTCGAAATGTTGATTTATTGAGTTATGCTCACTGAGAAATAAACAGATCAACAGAACAACAAACAAACCCTTTGAGAAGAGGCGTGACAGTATAACTTTCATAAAGCTGAGTATATATCGCTTGTCAAAGCCTAATGTACTAAGGCTTAATCCCTTGTCACAGAATTAAGTTATAATTTTTGTATATTTAATCTGAAATTAATACAACTATATGTTTTCTAAACTGAGCGTGTTATAATTGAAGCTGGAACCCCCCAGGGATCTGGGTCGACAGAGAAGTAAAACTCTCTGCAGCCACGGTGGGTGTCCGAATTGAAAAGTGATTTTATCACACTCAGATCTAGGTGTTAGAGCCGAGCGGTACTACACTAAGCCGATAAAACTATTATTTATGTAGAGGAACACTCACCGAAGATTGTTGAATGGAGTGGATATTATGAACGATGCTAGATTTTGAATTTATTAACTCAAGGGACCAAGCTATTAAACCTCTATATTTGACAAAGCGGACAACTCTCTCCCCAAGCTAAAGCTTACAAGAACACACTAATTTATAGAGATATGCAATTTTTTGTTTATATATTGGCTCACACGATCACAAGCTTTGCGATCCCAATGACCCTTTTGTTAACTTGCTAAGCTTCAAGTTGAAGGGATAGGCCTACGCAATTTGAAATCCAAGAAATTTATAAGCTTGCATCTATTTATGTTAGCTTACATCTAACGCAGGAGACTTTAGTATAATAATACATTATTTATGACCGATATGTTTTGTGAATAAAAAAAAAAACACCGTAAAATAAATGCCAATGTTTTGTTTTAATGGCCAGTGACTACATTAACTGTCAAGCAATCGGTGATCGCCATCGAAAAGACTTTAACTTCTGCTTTCCAATACGATTTTTTGTTCTGATAATATAAGTTATTATTTTTTCCGAAATGCACAAAGATGTCAATTTCTGCACAAATCTATATTAACCCATGCAATTGTAAAGACTCAATCATTTAAAAAGCCGCTGGTTGGGGTTTAACGCCATACTCAGTGGGTGTAGGAAACCACCCTTGACGTCACTGGTAACAAAGACAAGAGAGCTTAACATAGGATGTAAAACAAAACAAAGAAGCAACAACAGATCGTCGTCCTCTTGTCCCAAAAACAACATGACACCAGGAAACTCCCTCCCAAAACTTGTTTACACTTTTGGGTAATTCACCAAACATGTTAGAGGTTTGTTTGGAGCTCTGAGATTTTATTTGACAGAAGATAAATATAATTTGAATTCATCTCAGTTTATTTTGGCTGGCGTTGTCAAAAAGTCCCAGTAAAAGATACAAAGTAAGCGTTAAAATCCACCATATAACAGATACTAAATTAATAAGGTAACTAAAAACAGAAACTTTTCTTAAACTATTTATGTAATACTGAGATCTATTCATTTGGTCCTTTTTGTTTAGTGTTCAAAATCAGTTTATATCGCGTTCAACGAAATTGAAATAATGTTCTGTGATCAAATAAGAAGGCCCATCTGCATAATTGGACAACAAGAGACCCCTTCCCAACCGCCCACCCAAAACTGATAGATTTCATTAACTTTGTATAATTTAACAAACATGTTAGATACAGGTTTAATGCTCTGAGACGTGATTTGACAGAATATGAAAATTTTGCGCTGCAAAATGGCGAGAAAGGCTCAGCAAATGTCGATTATATTTCTTACTTTTAACAATATTATTATCTCAAATTTGACATTTACCTCATAAAGGATTAGTCGCAAGATATCGCAATAGGATTAGTCGCAAGATATCGTCATATAGGATTAGTCGCAAGATATCGCAATAATTACAAACATTCCATTTTAGAATATCAAATCGACCACGTAAATTATTTAATTTCACAAACATGCAATATTTTTCTTTTCCTTTTCTTAAAATTTCTTTATGTTTTCGACGTGAATGAAACCGATTGATTGCTCTGAAATTTCACAGGTTAACTTTTAGCCTTGAAAAGGATCTATGTATGCTATAGATGATACGCAGATGTCAATAACACCATGTTACAAATGCGGCCTTGTAAAAGGTGTTTTAAACACAAATCACCTGTACAAAGGGCGTTAATTAACAGGTGTATATGGGTGGTAATTACCTGGTCATTAAGTTATAAACGCCCCACTCACAGAGATGTCCCACTTAGTTTTTCTCCGTGTGCCCAGAGACCACCACCTGGGACTAAATTAAGCTCTAAAAAGGGTAACCCCGAATTCAGATACGTAGAAAGTGTACCAAAGTATATAAATTTGCAATTGTTGTCTACATTTTCCCGCTAAATTATTACCATGTCCACTCGTAAAAATACTGCGTGAACTAGTTAATATCCGTCGTCTCCTGATGTGAATATTTGTATGCTCTTCTTGAATTGTATATTTTTTAAAATGTATAAAAACAGCTATAAGACAACATTGAATATACATATCAAAATCATATATCTCCTAAAAATATTTCTTTAATACACATTTCACAGTTTCAAGACTATAATTGCAATGCCGAGCAATCTAATAAAATAGTTAAAAAATGTTTTAACTGCATGGTTTTACTTTTTGTGGCAAAAATATCAGATATATACCAACAAAAAATCTTGTTGACAGGTAATGCGATATTGTGCAAAACACTCCACAAAGCATCTCAATGTAGATTCGACAGTATCCAATGTCCATAAATTGTTAATAATGTACTGTTAATAGAGTCATGCATTCTGTATTTTATCTAGCTGTATTGAAAGTGAAACTAATACTAGTATAACATGCTCTTATTCATTTGTACATTATTAACAGTCCAGCTTTATCCTTTAATTTAAAATTCGGAAGGAATTGTACTCAAAGTTATTTTCAATATATATTCATTGTTATCTTTCTATTTCACAAATAGTGTATCTTATTTTGTTGGTTGAAGCTTAAACGGCTAAACATAATGCAAACGGCGAAACGGTCAACTGTATCCATTGCAATTTTCTCACGCACGAAAGATCCATTTTCAATCCTACATTTTTAATAATAAGAGGTCTCGTTTTTCATAATTAATCATTTTATCATAAATATGGATTTAAAAATGATATATTTTTTGTATCTTAGAACTCATGAAATGACGCTCCGAATACTCTAATATTTAGCGTTCTGCAATAATTTTGTTAAACGAAAAAATCCCTTCTTTTGGTAATTTAACATCAATTAGGTTACAGCTATTATACATTTATATACAAATTAAAATCAGGGGCCAGTTGCTCGAAAGACGATTAGCCGCTAACACCAGATTAAACTGCTAATACCGGGTTAGACATAGACCTACAACATGGCGTGACATCATCTAATAGTGGATTAAATTTAATCGGGCTTCGAGCAACCGGGCCCAGGGAGATAACTCTGTAAAAAGCCATCTGATGACGATGAAGGTCGGTAGGGTTCCTAAGGCAACTTTGATATCTTATCTTCAGCCCAACACTTGTACTGTTATGACGTGGTCATAGTGTTTAGATATACTGTTAACGACAATATTTCACAAACAACACATACTGAATGACAGTAACTCTTCCTTTTTCAGGGTAAATCCGTCACAATTGCATGACAATGGATCATCAATCCAAAATTGTGGATTCCGAGTTGTTTCGTTTCACAGCTATAGTGTGAACAGTAAAATATGCGCACATAAAGACGGACGAATGCAGCTTTGAAGAATTAGTACAAAATAGTCCGATACCAACAAAGACTTATAATATTTCTGAAAGAAAGAATGATCTTTTCTTGACGGATGTCTGGTATTGCTACACTGAAAAAAAATATTCCTTAACATCTTAAGGAAAAAGTTAAGAAACATTCTTCGAATAAAGCACCAGCGGAATATTCCATAAATTTTAAGGAATACGATATGGAATTTGTCTCGTGGGTAAGGATTATTCCAAACATATTTATGGATTTTCCTTCAGATGTTGCGAAAAATTCCACAAAAGTTAAGGAAAATTCCACATTAAAGGCGTTATGGAATTGTTTCTATAACTTTGATAAGGACTTTTTTTTATAGTGTAGATTTAAATCTAGTGCCTTACCTAAAGACATATATACAGTAGCTCGGGCAACGGTGTATAGTTTTGGTCAAACTTGGCGTCACCAATCGATCTGATGAAACAAGTATTCAAACAATGTTTACTCCTATCGGTGTACCTTTTCGTTGAATAAATAGCGGACATACATATATTTGCCTGGCAAAGTTTAACATAAGCAATGCAAGCCAAATTTTTTCCCTCTCTTTTAAATAAACCTATAGATAATTTAATGTGGCTTTCGAAAACGCGCGTTAAAATTAGCAGTATAATATGTTCTGAACCCAACACAGATGAAAAGTGTGAAATCTTTACACAACGCGGACTATTGTTTTTCAGTTGACATGAAGAAAAAAAGCATGACATGTAATGGCGACGATCGTTTGACGTCCGAGATGATGCACGCGTGTACATGTAGACTGCATTCGAATACTGATGGGGTAACAAACAGATATCCATTAAATGCAGATGCAACAGTTTACATTATAAACCTTTTTCAGCTATGTATCTGCGTTTGTTCAACATTAAATGTAAAAGTTGAATCCTCGCATAACTTGCAGGTTATTTAGCGTTTTGTTATCAATGTATACAGTCGCGGGGGTGGTTTTCACGAGGTTTACTTCCGGTTTTCCACCGTAATTTTTCATGACACAGTGTGAAGTGGACATTCTGTCGTCATATACGTGAAACACACTTGAGTATGAGGTTAAACCCAAATCAAAGAAAAAAACAAATCGATGTATGCAATATGAATTGCTTAAAGTTATATTAACGCACACAACTGAAGGCCTACATGTACCAGGTTATTCTTTTGTCAAGACTTTGGACACTACCTGTTAAAACAACATTGTCTGTGTATAGGTCAAACAATGTCCGTCATCGATGCATATGTTTCTTTTAACTAATTTCTTGATAAGCTTCAGAGTATAAATATTACTTTTCCGAATACCTATCCTCTTGTCCGACGTTAAACCCCAATATATATTTTTCTCTCTTCATTTATTCAAAATATATATTATTGATGACGTCATTTATAATAAGTGATTGCGTGCATCGACTAGAGTGTCATATGGTTCCGTCCCCATAATGCGTGTTTTCATGGCCTGTCGTGTGGTAATAAGACTTTATGTTTACTCAAAAAAGTCTAAGCAAATAGATGACTAGCGCACTGTATTGCTCATCTACCATAAAACATTATTTATATTTTCCCTTTTTACTGTATACAACAAACTTTGTACGGTTGTCCCCTAGCTGGTATTTTATTTAGTTAAAAAGGGTGGCTACAGAAATCCCAATTGTGTTTGTTTTTGGCTTTAACAAGCTATCATCCAAGTTTCTTATACGGTAAGTCAAAGTCGGTATATAAATGAAATACTCTTGTGCACGACGTTTAAGAGCAACCAAACAAACGAATGCAGTGCATTTTATTTTGCTCCATTTGCTTGGAGTTTCATTCCATTCCTGATTTTGCAAAAAGGTTTTGCTCAACTTATCCTTTCTACGTAGATAAGCCTTTTAAGGTCTATGCATGAAGAGCAGGCGGCTATTTCAGCTTGGTACTTAGACATGTGCAGGATACTGAAGAATGTGTTCTCGCCACAATTCATTTTAATGATGTCCAAGAGTATAGCAGAACAGGGAATTGATTGGTCTTGTAAATTTTGATCAATAATCAATTACATTAGCAACAATTAGCAATAAAGTGAACAATCCAAATACGTTATAGAAGGCTTCGACTTCAATGAAATAAACTTTAATGCTGCAGAAAATCCCAACTCAAACAATCAGACAAACGTACCGCGGACCAAACATGATGCCCTTTATATTATTTATCCCTTTTATTTTTATTTAGAAAGACAAACTAGGCTTAACTAGCTATAGCTTGCCAGAAAGTTACAGTGTGAAACTCAACCCTGATTGAAGTTGTCATGAAAACCCAATATTTCGTGCCGTCACTCAACAATTTAAAATGGTGATAAATTGTTTTGCCTTCCTTATTGATATGTAGGACGTCTCTGTCATCTGGATTGAATAGGCTCACTTTAATGCTCTGTATATTTCGCAATGGGCCTTTCATATATAGAGCATTCCACGCAGATTAAGGCTATCGTTTTATTATGGTCTATATTTGTTTATAAGCCTATATGCAGAAATGATACAGTCCTAAATATATAGGCCTACTTTTCCTTAGCTATACACATATTCTACCTTTTCATATTGTTGAAATTGTGGTTCTAGGGCCGCTTCCCGTGTATGGATGTCGCGGCCCGTTACAATCTGAAGCGCTCATTTATATACTCGATCGGAAGTAACTTAACCGTGTAAAACACTCGCGAGACAATCAGCGAGATATTTCTTGTTCCTGTTGTAGTACGGTTTACCCCAAAACCGACTCGTCCTACAATTGAAAAAAGACAAAAACAATTAAATATATATAATAATAATAATAATAATAATAATAACATGCTAAATATTAAGCAGGTCTTCAGCTAGAGGCACATTTTTATTAAAAATCCAAGTCAAATGACATTTTCCTATACTTGAGTTTAAGAACAGTTTCTTCCCTGAAATGGTAGAAGTAATCGTGCTTATCGTCATATTGGTTTGGGCAATTTGGTGGGAATCAATTCTGGTTGTGTTAGGAGTTGAATTTGTTTTACAGTTTGAGTGAGAAAAAGTTTGTTTGTTGATACAATTGGACAATTTCCTGAGTCATAATGTTAAATAAACACTACTAGTTTGAAACCTCGTTAAAACGGAGAGTCTGTGTCTTCTGGGTGTGTTCTAGACACCCGGATAACGGATCGTTGTTTTACAAAGGACAACTAATATAAAGATAAAAGGCCTTAAATTGTCCGAGAGAGTGAATAGTTTTGTCCAATTAGCTTAGTTCCTTTTGTTTCTCAATTTATATAAAAGGCTTTCCCTATCTTGTCGTTTCAATATAGATAAGCCTTTGCAGGTCTATCGAGAGCGGGCTGCGATACCAGCTTAATGTTTTTCTTGTTTATTTCCTGGCAATGTACAGTGTGTCGTCATCGTGATTTATTTTGGTAATGTCTAAGATTCACAGAACAAGGATTGCTTGGCTTTGTTGATTTATACCAAGAACAAGCAAGTGATAAATAATCAAATTAACTTTGCAAAAATAAGCGAGGCGATTTTCCCTCTGGACAGCACATCAAACAGCATCGTACAAACTCATATATGCTCGGAAACTTGATGTATCGATCTAAAAGTGAAGATTACAGAGCGATCATTAACACGACTTTCGTTGTTTCAAAATTTAAGCTAGCTCAGATCAATTATATTTTTTAGATTGATCCCTCTGACTGGGAGGATAGGGATTTCGATTCTGAAGGGATCGCACGCAGAGTGGGACAAATTAAAATACGAAATAAGGTGTTTAATTATTTCCAGTAAAAAGCTATAAAAGTTGACTGAACTGGTCGCATAGTTTGTCACACGCACTCAATAACCTGATTCGTTGACATATGCTGAAACAAACCCCCTTCATTTCACGTAGCAAGACACTGCACGTGTAGGCCTACAGTAGAGTTACGTGGTTAGTTTCATGTACCGTACACGACATGTGACAGATCTTATGTCAGGGAGATGTCGCGAATTCCTAATTTTCCTCATATTAACGAATCTACGAACCAATCAATCAAACAATAAATGTTTGATCGATCGAGCAACCAATCCATCCATCGAGCAATCCACTGACTGATCAACCAACCCTATAGCCAACCCTACCCTACCCTATCCTACCCTACCAGCCAGCCAGCCAGCCAATCAATCAATCAATCGATATTTAAATGAATTAAGAATAAAAGTAATCAAAATTAGCCTTCATATCTACAACACTCCAGAATACCCCCCTCCCCCTCTCTCTCCTCCTTCCCAAAGACAAAAAAAAACATTTTTATTTCTAATCGGACAATCTTTCCACACGGAGATAGCACGGAACTAGTGAGTACTTTCTAGGTTCAAGTGAATTAAACACACTGAGATAGACATCTGATTGTGTTAGAAGATAATTTACAACCTTTGCACGTGCTCGCTGAAACGGATTACGTGTTGCAAACATCAAGGTGTTAAAGCATGTATCAAAAATAGGAGTCAATTTAAGATACAGATTTTGCATATAACATCAAAAGTCCAGGAGTAATTCTGGTTCTTCAGTTGAATTTTTATATCTATTAAGGTATAGTTTATTAACTGTTGAGGAATATTCCTTAACAACTTGTCATACATCCGTGATCAGTGAGTCGTGGAGGGCGGGGGAATCTGTTTCCGTTGATGACGTGACCCATTGTGAATATAACAGGTAAATATCAAACCCACGTGTTTGAATTACCTGTCTAAATAGGTCTCCTACCGTACAAAATCTCCACTCAGAGCTGAGACTATCTGACATTCACACCGTACTTCATTCACTCCGCTATAGGGAGTGGAACAAGTTTTTCTCGAAGTTAAAGTTATTCTGTCTCAACAACGATGCAGACTTTCACTATCCGGAAAGAAATTAAGCCTATTTCGTTACCGTAAATTTTAAATCACCCAGCTTGAATTCTGGACGGTATCCCACTTTGTGAAAAAAACCAAGGAGTTAAACAAGTCGTTCATATTACGATCAATATTTTAAAAGAAATTCATTGGAACTTTCTACAGACGTTGAATTGAAACAAAAGGACTTCTAATGGAAGCTGCTAATATTACATCGTATAAATGTGTTGTGGTCGGAGACGACTCGGTTGGGAAAACAAGTTTGCTCATAAGTTATGCCACTCGGACATTTCCGGAGACAATCGTGCCAGATATATTCGACAATTATGCGGGTAAGTGTTATACCTTCATTGTACTTATTTATCAAACCATTAAAATACGAATTGTTTCATTCTTTACAACCGGTTAATCAATTAATAACTCCTTAATTGTACTATTTTTCAATAATTAATCAATGAAGAGAGTAAAAAGAAAAATTCCAGCGGACTTTTTAGTGGCTTCTGAAAATAACTTTGTTGGTCTCTAATTGGTTGTATTGGACATCTAATTGGTTAGACGAATCGACAAAGGAACAGTCACTAATGATGCAATTAACCCGCAGGTGTTTGGTTTGTCTATTTCGTGTATAACGTTGATGTAATGGACATACAATTTTACGCCAGCTTACAATAAACCGCTCACGTATATTTATACCTATGTTTACACCTTGTCTTTGCTAAGCACTCAATGAGGTCAAATTCTAAAAGAGTGTAGTCATAGGCCTACCTTGTGAAGGCTACACGGAGCCTATACTAATCTGTGTATAAACATCAGCCAGTTTTCTTAATTTAGTGTGTATAAAAATCTGTATATAAAGATAAATTAGTCATCATTAACTGTGGGCTTTTGTTCATCTTGTATATATCTGGCACTGATTGCCTGGCAGACACCCGAATTCGACTCTCAGTGTAGGCAAACAAAATTTTCCTTCTCTGCAATAAAATTATATAGGGTCCGAATCCCGGCGGAGGCAAGCAAATTGTTCTCTCTTCATTTATTCAAAATATAATATATATAAATTTATTATAAGTATTTTTAAATATATATAATTTTTTTTATTGTACAGAAGAAATTTTTTCTTCCCTCCACGGGGATTCGAACTGGCTAGCATATCTACATACATTGTCTTAGCTAGAAACCCGTCCATCTGTCATTTTCCACAGGCAGATGTCTAAAAATGGTTAAAATGACAGGTAGAAATTCTGAAAAATGCAACATAAGCATGAAAATATAAGGAATGCACATACTCAATCAGTATGTTTATATGAAAATTAATAGATAAATAGGAATATATTGGGTATTTTTTTAACAGTTTTCGTTCACTGAAATAATAGGTTGAGTTAACACAAACTGTGTGTATAGATGAACATGCTAGAAGCTTCCTCGGTTTCAGTCAGGCGACATTCCTTTTACAGCTCGATTAATCTTTGGAAATATAGAAAGAGAAAAAGTTGAGCGTGTAGACTCATCAGATACAAGTCACGGTGCCATGGGGATTCTTTATATAGCTTTATATTATACATATCACTCCGTTCAAAGGTGGTTAAAAACTCAAGCTGATATAAACGATAGACATATATACATTATATATACATTTTTGCTATACAATCAATGTACATTGTCATTACCTTCTCTCGAGCTGCTGTAGGGAATAAGGTTACCCATAACAACTCGAGATTAAGATCTATTTAGAAACTTGTCTGTCAGAGTTAATCTACAACATGAGATGATTCGTCTTTTTTATGAATCGAGATTGTTATGCCAGTGTGATAAATTTTAAGAAATAGATGAAACAAAATTTCTGATAATTACCTACGTCAACATGAAATAGACAACTAATATGGCCATATCTGAAAAATATGCAAACAAAAACTTTACCGAAGACGATAAATGGTCTCGTAGATATGTCAATGTGTTTAGATAAATCTTTTGATTTTTTAAAAACTACTTTAATTGATCCATATACAGGTAAACTATTGAAATTGTATATTTTAATGTACAATATGACTGAATATGCATTGATCAGATTCAAATATTGTTTTGTTTATAGATAAGAATTCGCACTGGGATGATGGGATCTATAATAAAATATGAAAATATTATAGATCTCAAATTCGACATCTTAACGTTAAATAGATTGATTTTTAAAATTTGATATTAAAAAGACGATTATTGGCCCCAAATCGACATCTCAGCTGATTTATTGTTAAAATTCAATTTTACGCCGACTTAGATTTTGTTTTATTGGTCCTAAAGTCGACAGATAAGCGGCCACGTAGAATTGAATTTAACTTGAATTAATGAATGAATGGAGTATTTGAGTTCACGGAAGCTGTTTAGCGCTTAGCACTACCTTAAATTGCTGAGTTACTGTCAAATGATTCATTTTCCGTCCGGAATATTACCGTCAATAACAACAATAAAGATGTAAGTTTCTGAAGTTATTTATAAACACGCGAACAGGAAGGTCGTTTTGAAATAGGAGCAATCAGCCAATCAAAAAGTAGATCCAACGATCGACCAACTAGGAGCACAAAATAATGAAAGTATTATAATACACATATAATATCCTGTGTAAAAACAACCACGTTGGTTTTATAGCTGATATTATTAGAATTCTCGATTCGACACATGATAGGCTGTATAAAGGTAGCCTTTATATGATATACTTATAGCCCTGATGAATATATAAACTGAACACTAACTTGTTGTTATCGCAAGATTGCGTGAGCTGTGAAATAACTTATTAGAAATCAAGCACAATTCTAAGTCCACACGGATAGAAAGTTGCTATCCAATTACTTTCAGCTTGAAATAGCTTTATAAAATTAAATGTACATGTTGTGTATAAAGTTTTAGAGGGCCTTACCATAAGTTATATCATCAGTTATATATAAGCCTAGTACACATAGCTTTATGAATAGATCGAATAAAATACAAAACATTGCCTCTTTCTACTACGTATATACCTGTCCACGAAAAATAGACCCCCACCTGCAATTGTAAGACGTAAACAAAATATAACAACAGGAACAATTTGAAGCAAAAAGATATGTCGCGTTTTAATATGTCTATATCATCTAAGGACCCCTCCTCCACACCTACGGAAAAGCACTTGTTTGTTTACAATTGCCCAGTCATTCATTATCGAGTTGCAAATTAAAAGTCCAACCGAATGTCCATCTCCCTGGACAAACACCCGCACTCACATGATAGCCCAAAAGAAGCTACCATATTGAATTCCCATAAAATCTAACAAAGAACACTACACTACCCTGGGTCTTCGGAGGATATATTTTGAATAAATGAAGAGAGAAAAATTTATATATATATAGCGTCTTCAAAAGTTAATTTAAAAATATGTAGCTATAGTATCAGGATTTCTGTTTTTAAAAACTAACAACCGAAAGACAATCGTATACCCACACCCGGTGTGACTAGATACGTAAAACTCCACCTTGAAGGGCAACCTATCAACAAATAGGCCGGAGTTTCTAATCAATTTGGCTAACAGCACACGATTGTCCTAGTGGTATATCCCATTGAAAGTATAAAGTCCCACCAGACATGTAAGTCAAAATGATAAATGTTTTTAGATGTTTATTTTGTCGAACGATAAAATGTTATATCTCCTTTCACTTAAATATAGTTCTGACGAAATCTAGCCTACATGATTACCTACACGTCACATGGTGGTTGACTTTTGCTAACCCTCTTTTCTGTCAACACGGAATTCCCAAGTTGTTCTGTAAACTAGGTCATGTTTTCTATTTTTAGGTAGCGTATTAATTGGCGGAAGTCCACACCCCCTCTCCATCATTGATACCTCAAAACAGGTAATAGTTATTTTAGCTTTTGACTGGACTAGTTTGTTGACCTGGAATTTCCGTTCCATTGTCCGTCAGGTAAACTTCATTCTTGTACCGCCCACTATACACCAGTGAACGTAGTGGATTAAGGACTTACAAATGTGTATCGCCCGCTACCTTGGTTTAGTTCTTAGCGCGTCGGCCTACTAATCCTACCTCGATGTACCGTTCACGGGTTCGAGTCCGTCTATCGACCATCAGGTATATAAGTGAGTCACAAACTGGAACTCCAGCAATCACGCGGGTGGTTTGTAAGAGGTTTCCTCTCGGTTTTTCCACCGTATTGAAGCAAAGAATAGTGTACAATCAGTCGTCGTGTTGTATTTCTCATTTGGTCCAAGACTTCGAGCGAAGGTTGCTTCAAGGTTTAAAGCTACTTACTGTCCAATTTATTTTAGGTCTTAGGAGTGTTTTTGGGCAAAGATTCATTTAAGCGTCTATGTACTGCAAATGTATCTTCCTGCGTGTTTTTTTCATTGCCTTATCGATTTATGTAGTCGCGTGAATATTCGATTAGTCACGTGAAATGACAGTTGGACTAGAAAAAAAGTCTTGGAGCGTAAAAGAGCTTGAGTAAAATTTTTGTCTAAATCAAACAAAAAATCTAGGACCAATTCAAAAGTTATGTTGAACTAAAGGAAATCTCTATTTTGGACAATATTTATAATTCTTGTGCAAATTCAATAATCATTATTGTGATGTTTCTAGTTTGAACAAAAATTATATTTCTTGGAGTAAAAAATGAAACACTTGCGATATACATATGTGTGTTTCGCGCCCAATCATGGTTGATTTACTATGTTACTTATATCAGATCTCTGATAATGATCTAGTCTTTTGCAAAACTTGTATGGAGATATTGGCCATTGCAACCTTTTATTTCATTTTTTAAACACAGATTTTGGGTTTAAGAACTGGTTTTTGTTTTTAAGATGCACCAAATCAGATTGGAGTAGTTTCATTATAATATTCCGAACAGACCGTTTTCTTTTTTACAAATCCTATATTTTTTGTCATTTTCCCTTTTTTTCAGATTGATTCTGAAGGATTAAGGAAGCATCTATACCAAGGAACCGATATTTTTCTGGTGTGTTTTTCTGTGGTACGGCCGGACTCTCTGGATAATGTGGAAGAAAGATGGCTACCGGATATACAAACAAATCACCCGGATGTGCCAGTAATTGTCATTGGCACTCAAGTCGACCTGCGCGATGACCCCTCAATAATTAGACTATTAGCCAATCAATCACGAGCCCCATTAACATATCAACAGGGTAGTGATCTTGCCAAAAGACTCGGAGCCAGGTGTTATTTAGAAATGTCTCCCTATAGTCAAAGAAAAGTTAAGCCAGTTTTCGACAGGGTTCTCGGCGAGGCTTTGTCAAATGGACAGAGACTCGGAAATCGGAGAGGAAATTCAAATTGTAAAATCATGTGATTTTGTCTGCAAAACTATCAAAGTAAACATCCCTGTGATATATTAAGTTTTTAAAATTATTTTTTATAGTAATTTATGCAAACTATTATATTCTTAAATTATTTTGTTATAATATAAATAAATCTTAACACACTGTTTGTTTCTTGATCTTGGTCATTGGAAGAAACAAATATGTTTGGCTGTATAAAGAGAATCTGTGAGAGGGTCGACCTCAAGTATCGCTATTAAACGAATTCTGTTAAATAACACTAGCGTAATGAAGGTTTCATATGTTTTTTTAAATACAATTAAGAATGTGGAAAACCCGCAAAGATCATGAACAATAACATAAGAGACACAAAAATGGATTATGAATGCATGTTTGTTTGTTTGATTCTGGGTTTATGTCACTTATATAACGGCGTGCCAGTACAATGGACCACGGAAACCACTCTGGACGTCAATGTCAATGAATACAAGACAGGACAATCACTGTTGAAGACCTGATAACTATCAGACACGACAATGGGTTGGCTTCTTGTTTGCCCTTAGCTCTGAGAGCACCAGGGTAACAGGAAGTTTCCTACCATGCGACCGACCAGCGGCCGTGGCCGTGTGCGCTTACTAATCCTACTTCGATGCACCGTTCATGGGATCGAGACCGTCTGTCTACCATAATGCAGATGTATTAGTGAATCACACGACGTGGCTCCGGCAATTACGGGGGTGCTTTTTATGAAATTTCCTCCCGGTTTCTCACCGTAATAACGCAAGGTGTGAAGTCTGAAGTGGACAATCCGGTGTCATATAAGTGAAATACCGTTGAGTACGACGCAATACCCCAATCAAACAAACAAACAAACCATGCCCTTTTAACAAGGTTACTTGGTTACTGCTAAGACAGATCCTCTCTCATGCATTGAACCCTTCATTAACTCCATAGCAGTGACCCTTATTTAAATCTGCCATGGTACCCATTTCAATTGTAGCTTGAGATTTAGTCTGCACCCGATTCCTATGATTCTTTTGTCTGCGACACAGATTCTGACCATTGGATTAACGTGGTACAAGATGGCTGTGAACCGACAAGGGGCATAAAATTAGGGT
>JAQQZZ010155459.1:0-12337 GCA_030265115.1 Mopalia vespertina | reverse complement strand
GAAGTGGACAATCCGTCATCATATAAGTGAAATACCCTTGAGTACGACATTAAACCCCAATCAAACAAACAAACAAACCACAACCTTATGTTAGCTGGGTTTTGACTGGACAGCCGGTCTGTTGACCTTTCATGAACCCTAGCAAGCCTGACGTAGTTGAACACCATTTATAGGCCTTATCATGAGACCATTGCAACAAACCAAACCAAACAGCTTTTTTGATCTGATTTTAATTATTGCTATGTTCTCAGAAGATGAACAAATTTGTAGATGTATTCTAAACTATATACTCTAAATTGTGAGAAGTTTAATATTTTAGTCAGGTTTTTTTTTTTCTTGTCAATTTATTTCTGGGTTACTGGTTTTTCAAGTTTCCCCTTATGTTTTGTAGTCTATAGCACAAGTTGGATTAGCATTGAGTGGCTTGACCAGAGATCCTGCCTCGTTGTCGAGATTTAGTGAATTAGAGCAGAACGCCACCTGGGGATACAGACTGAGCAAATTCAAGGCAAGTCACTCTGTTTCCTCTTACCCTCTCAAACAATGGAGCTCTAGTATTCAGTATGTGAGTATGCTATTAACCTATATAGAGCAGAGATTGCAGTCACTTGAGCATCTTTATGTTTAAATTTTAATTCAAATTCAATGAAACGGGTATGTAAGTTTGGTAGCATTTTTTGGCACGGCAAATGATACCTCACCACAGGAGTGAAATAACCCGGACTCTGTGACATGGAACATTTTTTTAAGTTTGGCGTTATGCACTAAAAGCACAAGAATCATTGTTTTGTTGTGAGTCCCATGAATCTGCAGGTTTTTTTTTTTTAAATTATGCCCTTTATTTATATTTCTTTACAGATCAGTTTCCGAGAAGCTTTCATGGGTTCTGCCCATGAGAAAACCAAACTTCTGTCCGTGATGGCTCAGTGTGAAGCAATCGACATTACCTTCATCAAGCATTTCTGCAGGTAATATTCATCAGTATCATTTGTCGTTGTATGAAAGTCTTGGTCCGTGGCTCAGTCTGTGCTCCAGCAGCCTGATGAACACTTGAATGTCTCATTTTTGTGTCATCTAGAATGTTTCATCAGTTGGGATAACGCTTTTTTTAATTTGAACTGATACCCATGCTGGATTCAAAACACCGAACCTCAGAGGAAGGCACTGAAATGCCAGCAGTAAATGCTTGCCACCTACACCACTCGGCCACCTGGATATCTACAAAATAGGTCATTCAGCTGGAGTCTAGGTGGCAAATTTTAATTTTCTGAACTAGAATCTGTTCAAACTAAGAAAGTGTTCTCCTAAAATAATGAAAATGCTGTTCAATGCCCCGAACATAAAATCATTTTGAGGCCGTCTTTTGTTCCTAGGTACATATTGTTCCTAGGTACATATTTATCAGGGAAGTGTTCTCGTGACTAGGGATTGAAAGGTGGTTTTTGAGAGGTTTCTTCTCAGTTTGCACTTAGTACCGACAAAGTCACATATGTGGAATACCCATAATAGTGTTGAACAGTAATGAAACAAACCCTTTATATCAGACGTTTTTCAATACAGTTTTGGCGGGTTGTTGGAGGGAGCTTCATGTTGCCCTGGTGTTCTCAGAGCTAAAAGGGAACAGCAAGCTGATCTGTTTGTGGTGTCTGTATTGCGTCCTGTTTTTGTCCTGTATTTGTCCCGTCTTGTCTTTGTTTGTTGCAAGTGGTGTCAAGGTGGTTTCCTTCACCTATTGGGCTGGCACGTCGTCATATAAGTGAAATACCCTTGAGTACGACATTAATCCCCCAATCAAACAAACGAATCAATACAGTTTTGATTTTGTAGTGCAGGTAGATATTTTAAACAGGCAGATGATCTTTTAATTGTGTGGGTTAAGACAAGTCTAGGTGTGGCAAACAGTTTCCTTTGATTCTTCTGATAAGACTTGCTTTACTGAGCAATGGGGGAAGCAGTTAATATTTGTAACAAAGTGAAACACTACATACATGTATAAGTGAAAGATCTCATTTAATCAATCAATTCTTCTTGAAAGTTCACTTTGGAAATCTTCCTCAACATAATCCTTCCAAATAACCATGGATTTTTCTCAGTCACTTAAATAATTAGTATAATATTACTTCTTTTTTTTTAAATTATTTTTTTTCACTTCAGAGCCTTTCAGATTGAGGAAGATCATGGATTATTTCTGTATTTAGACCATATACTTCTCTCTCCACCTCCATTGAAACATGACGCAGAAACTTTGCAACAACAACAGGCGCAGTTAGGTCGAGCTAAATCCGCAATTCAAGATATATCCATGAAAGATCAGCTGCAAAGCCGGCTACATAATTTATTAGAGCAGGTGAGAGTTTATTCTGGGCTAACCTTGAACTTGCATTCAGTGATTGTGAGATTTGTTGAGCAAAAATTTTTGGCATCGGTATTCCAGTTTATCAACACCTTGTTGGCAAGACTTTCAATTTTACAATTACAGACTCCTCACTCATACCACGAGTAACTTGGAGCCAGTGTTATAAACAAAGTAATCAACCAACCATAGACTTGACCAATTCTTTTTCTGGCTATGGTTGAACATTTATCATATATATTGGTTATGGGTTAATCCAGTGTCTACATAATTAGCAGTACAAGAGTTTGTCAGTTTGTGATGAGGATTTGAACATATTAGTAGCAGAGTAATGGCTCATACATGGAATGCTGCTTCATATGGTAACCTACAAATGGGCTGTGTTTTACTTAATATTTCACTACAATTTCATTTTCGCTCTGGCTAAGGGTGGTTTGTTTTAAGAGTAGCAATACTTTCTTAACTTAGCACTGGAGGAAAATTAACTTTCAAACATTATGGAAGCGCTTCACATATTGGTTGTGCTAGTGTCAATTAGTGTTGGAATACACCGCCTTCATATAAATGAAATACCCTTAGGCATGGCGTAAAACACCAATCCATCAATTAATTCACCCTCTGGCCAAGGGCATTTTGTTTGAAGAGTAGCAATGCTCTCTGTACTTAGCACTGGAGGAAGATCAACTTTCCAACTGTATCAAACATTTCACATCTTGTGGTTGGTCTTTTTGTAAACTATTGTGGGAATACAGCGCTGTCATATGAGTCAAAGACCAATCCATCAATCAATTAACAATTTCAATTTTCCATTAGCTGTATTTGTTTGACACTGTTACACAGATGTAATATTGCAATTGATTAATATTAAAATGGATTGTCAATAAAACTTACATTACTCTCTATTGTTACATTTTGTTTATATTGTTTACAGATAAATCCTTATAATTATGAAGTTATTCAGTTTGTACTGGAAGAGATTTTAAAACTTTCCCCTGTTTCCGTGGAAACCACAGAGAAGGTAATAACTAACAATAACACCCTTAATTATCAATAGGTAAACAAGAAACAGATAATCACCGAGTTAAGTTATGTTGTATAATTTTTTTTTTTAAATGTTACAGAATAACAAATCATTTGAAGGTATTTGACTTTACAATTTCTCTATGAAGATTTAGCACATCCAATCATTCAAAGCAGCAGAAGCCTTCTGAAAGTTTTACATTGAATAAGACCTCTGACAAAAGGAATTTAGGAGGTTAGCAATGCTGTCTTTATGTATCAATGTAGGAAGATTGAATATCCAGCATAGCCAAACATGTCCCATGTCTAACTGTTGTATTTTATTATAATATCCATGATTTATATAGTTATTGAAGGTTATTTATGCCTGATGCATTGACTTATCTTGTCATTTAGGGTTTAGAGTTGTTGAAACACCTGAGGTATTACCGTCGTTGTGCCCCGCCCACTGAGTATGAGATAAAGTGTAGTGTCACGGAGGAATCAGAAGAGGTAGGTCGTGATTGGACAAAATTAAATGAATAATGGAAATGAGTCCTGCCCTATCAGAGCTGGGGTGCTATGTCGGTGTCCTCATGACTGATCGCGTATGACGTTAAACCCTAATCAAACAAACAAACAATCATGACTTATCATGAACAAATTTAGGGTTTTGGTGTTTCCATGATCCGTCACAAACAGGATTTGAGCATTGATGTTTTCCAGAAACATCTTATCTGAACTGAGATTTATTTGTGGTCCTGTGGAATGTCGGTTTAAACAAGTTTTGCTGTTTTGTTTTTGTTTCAGCTTGTGCGCGGAATAGACTGTCTCCATCCATTATCCAAGGATCGTCTACCTTATCACCCTCTGATGTCTGAGAAACCAATAAAAGTCATCAGTAAGTTTTTTTTAAATAATTGCTTTGAAATAGTAGACTTCAAATATATGTTGAGAAAATAGAAATAATACTTCATGCTGTCCACAGTCAGTTTCATAGTCGAGATCCCAGAAATAAAGGATTGGTTAAAGTTAACGTTCTGCAGAAGAAAATATATGTAAGACACAAAGGAGGCATCATAGACAAGATAGATGCTTTCCTTGTCCTCTTCAGTTTAATACATATTTTTAAACACTGGGCATAGCACATTCTCTAAACACACCTGTTGGATTAAATTCATGTTGTGTAGGTTTTTGTTTGCTTAGAGTTTTGAGTCTGACTTTAGTAATCTAACTTTAATTGGCAGTAAACCAGTCTACTGCACAATCAGGGACAAAATATAAGACAATCTTGATCACAGGGTGAAAAATATGTGCCCAACTGTGATATTTATTGTGCCCGACAAGTCAAAAAGAAAGGTTCATGTTGTCTGTAAAATGACAGTGTAACGGGAGCCTCCCCGGGCAGTGTCTGACTCTACTTCCCCTTTGTTTATCACAGAACCGGAGTTAAACTACACAACAGTATCATCATTTGCACCTATAGCTCATTTACTGCAGGTAAGTGTTGTCCGCTTGTTCAACTAGTCACTACACAGCCTTTATGTTGATGGCTTGCTCACAAATAACCTTAAACTAGTTTATATTTTCCTAACATTTTGTTGTAAATCAAATGAATCAGAATGTTAAACAGATGATTTTATAGTTCAATCGGTGTGACTCAGTCAGGTTGTTTCATTCGAAGAAGTCACATGGTAGTTTTTTTAAGTCACCATAGGCATCATGTTTTTAATGAAGCTCTCTGATGATTCTGATTTATGACTTCAGACACACTCATCCAAAAGTTTCTATTTAAGACAAGAAATAACTATTCTAGCAGCAAAATCTTCCAACAATATATGATATGTATAGCAATGTTCAATGAACAGTAATAGGTGTCTTCTCTGATCTGCTGTTAGTGTTGCATAACTTGGCATGTGGAAATTTTATTTTATTATTTTACTGTTAATTTTATGATGCAGAAATGTTGAGAAAATCAAAGATTTTTTAGGTCTTCACACAAAATATTTTGTGTTATTTGATCATGACGTCACTTAAGGTGAATTTTGAGCTCAGAAAATACTCTTACTATTTGAATCAAAGGAATTCCATCTTTGATTCTCTTAGTTAATGGTAGACAAGTAAGATAACTAAAAGTAATCAGAGGAATCATTTTTCCACATTTGACAAAAAATTTATTATACATTTGAACATCCATTTCTTAGAAATATAATTCTTTCTTGAAAATGTACAAAAAACTGAAACTGTTCTAATTTACTTTTCAGATTTCTTTAGATAGTGTATATATGTATGCCATAAAGAACACAGTACAGCAGTACTTAGAGACCAATTCTTCACGAGTTACACCCGGGGTGGATGTGGCTGAAGAGAAGAAACATTGTAACTGGGAACTAGATGTGGCTGGAGTTGATTTACTGAAGAAGGTCCAGGAGATGATTATGAAGTTATCATCGTGTGAAATTGCTCTGGCTTGTTGTGTGTCATCAGTAATCAGTGCGCTGCCTATTGGTATGTATTATCATCTCTGTACAGGCTGTCTTCACAATAATAGTTAAGACCTCTGGGCCTAGCAATGTACTGAGAATCCTGTTAAAAGGTACCTTTAATTTTTTTTATATCACATTGAATTTAGTCTCTTAATTGTTGAGCCACAAGTTAGTTATGCAGTGTGCCTATTTATACAGTTATACAGCCATGTTTCATGGCAGGCAGCTTGCCCAGTTCTTCTTGTGTACGGGACATGATTGTCTCGACCATCACTCAAAAGTCAAACCACCCCCTCCCCGCCCCCTGTTTCATATATTTGGAAAAGAGCAATTAAACAGCATATAATGACTCACCAACTGACTCTATTTTACCAAAATATAAGAATATGAAAATATAGTCTGATGAACATGCTTGAAGTGAACCAATTTACAGAGATCAGATATCAACCAAAACGAAAATGACTCCACAGTTGTGCAATCTAACAAGGTCTATTTGTTTTTATTTGCATACAGTTAAGCTAGTTTTGTAAACAAAAATAGCTTACTTTCACTGTTAACAACATTTTATTATCTCTCCATACCTGGATTCCAGGCCTGTGACTACATAAGCGAAAATTAATATTATGTTTGTTTCGGGTAACAAGTAAAGATTCGGCAAGTCCGGTCGGTCAGTCAGAATTTTAATTTTTTTTTTTCCATTGCCTGAAATACGGTATATTATGAAGGGCGCAATACACTATTGACAAAGCCTTGCTGTGTCTTACATAATACTGGGCAATCATGAGAACAAATTGTTATCAGTTTCGTTCAGAAATATTTTATTGGCATTCTTAATTTTATTTTCAATAAAGAATAGATAAATCGGGACTATTTCTACCAGTAGATATAGGCATATGCATGTTCAGTGAATTATGTACCTTCAATCACGCAGCTTTTAAATTTTCTTTTTTGCCAGTCACCATTTTGGCTGGCAATATTATCTTTGGATGTAAACATACCATTGAAGCCACTTATCAGTAGCAACAGCAGTGAACACTTGTCAGCGCCTCTAGCTGTGAGAAAGATATGATGATGAAGCCACTCAGTGCTTGATATGTCAAGTTTTTGCTGCTGTTTGGTCAGCTGCTGTTAACAATTGTTTCGAACATATCAACAAAACCAGCCAACAGAATACAGACAAGACCTCTGAATGCTTGTTTATACTTTACTCGACATGGGGCATACAATCGATCAATGAGAGAGGTCAAAGGTGACAGAAACTCCATGCATCCCTTTGTTCTAAGTTGACACATGGCTACTTAAATTTAATATCACTTTGCTATAACTTATAAACAAATGACGATTTGTCCCAGAAATATCATGTATGAATGTTACGTTCTCAAATTAGGAATGCTTCAAATAAAACAATGAATTTTTTGTGTGTTTTAGGAGCTGAGAAGGTGGCTGCCTTAAAACAATGTGCCAACTATGCTGAGATGTGGTACGCGGCTTTACCCTCAGATGTAAGATTTCTAATAAGATTGAGCTGTGTTGTAACAGCTTCAGTACTTTGCCAACAATTTATGCTAGTTGCACTTGTTGCCCGTTTAACACTCTGTTTAATTCTGAGATATGTATATAGAAAGTAACTCAGTTTGTATCATAGATGTCTTGCAGGATAATGCACCTCTCAGTACATAGGTGGTTATGTTTCTTTTAAAATAGAATTTGTGGATAAAACCGAGAGGATCTGATAGTTTGCTTCTTTGTTGATTGGCGATAAACGTCTTATCCATACGTATTTCACTTATATGTCCATGAAATGTACATTTCACATTTTGTCTTGCTTAAATACTTTGGAAATCCAGGATACAACCTCGTAAAAACCAATGGCGCAATTGCTGGAGCCACTTCAAGTGGCTCACTCATTTACCTGATGGCGACCGGCAAGACTCAATCCTGTGTTCGGTACATCAAAGAAGGATTAGTAGGCCGACAGGTTAACCACTAAACCATGGTTGCAGGCCCAGATCTGATACAGAAATTCTTTTTGTCCTGAATCCAGTTTTATGTTTGACGTTCCTTTGTTGGTATTTTATATGGAGAGAGTGGTGAGCGTTTATACAATGAATCTGTAATAAGTGTAAGCTGAAATGTTCTGTATTCAACTATTAATGTGTTGTTTTTTTTCTTTAGTCACCAGATCGCGTAAAAGCTATGACGGCACACACAAAGTTTTTGGAATTTTTTCGACGACTCTCAACAGAACAAATTCTCTATCAAACTCAGATGGCTGAACCAGGCTTACTACAGCTGACAACAAAGCCTAAAGATTTGTTGAAAAAACTTTACCAACATCCGACCATTCTGCTTCACGATGGAGAAATTGAAGGTAGTCGTCCAGACATACATGATATTGCAGTGAAAATAGCTTCAATCTGTTCCGTGGAGTTTTCAAACCTCGTAAAGAACCTAATAATGGAATGGTTACCAGGTAGCGGAGCTACGGAAGAAATCGATGCCACAATGACCTTCTCATTTTCCAATCTCGATTTCCAGAAAGATGAGCCGGTGTCAGAAAATGAAGAATCATTGTTGAGAAGAGTGATCTATTTACTGCAATATGCGCCACTAGAGGAGAGTTGTCAGTTGCTCTATCATATGGTCACAAATTCACAGAACGATACGATATTCAGAAGCAATGAGTGCCATGTACGAGCCTTAAGATGTCTTCTTGAACTGGCTGATGATAAGACGATAGAGAGCGTGTGTACTCAGCCCGCCTCAGAGATCAGACAGAGGCTACAGGTGCTCATGTACCTGGTGGAACTGGAGAACCTCCATATCCAGCACACTATAGAAACATTCTCCCAGTGTAACAAGGAGGGGTTAGTGAAGGGTATCTGGCAGAATCACAGCCATAAGAAGTCTGCTGTTCAGCTTGTGGCAGACCTTTGTCTGGATTATCAAATATATGATATTCTACTTTGGAATAGCCTTCTGCAAAAACTGCAAGCTTTTGGAATGGTAAGTGAAATTATTTTTTCTTTTTAATAAGACATTAACCATAGCTAATTAAAACGAGGAACTAAGTTAAAACATGGTTCCAATTTACTAAAGAGAAAAAGTGTCAGCTGAGAATCGGAATGACCGTCAATTTTAAATGATGTCATACTGTTTTAGTTTTCTTGTTAATGTATAAAACATTTAACTCAAGTTTTATTTCATTCTATAAATTAACAGTCTATCCACAAAAATAGTTTCTTACATGATCACTTTTCAAAAACAGTATTGAGTTCTGTGTTAATGGTAATCTTAATAATAATGTGTAATGCTATTTATGCTTTTCAGGTGAAGAAGTTGGAGAACCTGTTAATTAGAATCAGTGGTGTAAGAGCTCTCTGGCAAGTCCCATCACTGTCCAAGACATGGCAAGATGTTCTCTACAGTTCTCTGACCAAAGGTAATTATGATCCCGTCAATGTCTAAAATGTGGCCAGATCTTCACTTTGGTCTCTGGCCAAAGGTAATCATGATCCAGTCAATGTCTACAACGTGTTCTCTTTTGTCTCTGGTCACAGGTAATCATGATCCCGTCAATGTCCAAAACATGATGTTCTTTTTGGTTTTTGGCCAATAGTTGTGATGAGCTCTTGACTGTATAAAACGTGACAAGATGGTCTTTTCAGTTCTCTTACCAATGGTATCATGAGCTCTTCACTGTATAAATTATGACAAGATGTTCTCTTTATTTGTCAAACTTAACTGAAATAGCGCTCTCTAAATTACTCATATTGACAACTTCGTAGGCTGACCCATGTGGGAATACAGCCAGATATTGAGATCAATTACAATGCATGTTTACCGGCACCACTGAGCTAAACACGAACGTCAGGCTACATGTTAACCACAAATCTCCAATAATGAATAAGTGATTGGCAGTGGCTGAATGTGGCTTCAATCATTAATTAATCAATCAATCAATCAATCAACGGTCTACTCCAGGATTAAATTAAACAGTTCTTAGAGTATTACTATTACTAAATGAACTGAGAATTGTGAAATAAGTGTGACTGTTTTCTACCATTCAGGTGTACCACCGCTACAGGGAGAAGATCGTCAAGGTTGCTTACATGCTATTAACCTTTTGATGAAGTAAGTAAACCTTTCCAACATAATTTTAAATTGGACCTGATTTTATAACACTTCTTGGGCATAAATATCGAAACCACAAAAGGTGAAAAAAATTTAAAATAAAGACAAACATTACCTATTGCGGAATTAAGTTCATGTAAAGTAATCAATACTTTGACAGAAAAATACATGTGCATTAATTAAACTGACACCTGTTCTTGTCCGTGGTTCAGTGGTGATCTTGTCGGACTACTGATCCGCCTTCAATGAATCAAATAGGCTCAAGTATCAGGGTGGACCCCAGTATATAAGCGGGTCACACACGGTGTAAACCAGGCGTGTGTAGACCTTTAATATAAACAATAAGATTTACAATACAGAAAGAATTTCACAGAAAAGGAAATTTGTCACTTTAAAGAATTGTGAATTTCAGATAGCTTTCTTTAACTTTTGTAGTTTAGTTAACACATATTCAGGGCCTGATGCAGACCAGTTTAATGGGGTTTGGGTGCCAACAGTTTGGTCACCTAAACTCTCCACCTCCTACCAATTTTTTTTTTCTAAATGAAATATGTCTTTCCTCCTTCCCAGATTTCCATAAAAACCATGAATATTTAGCTGTAATTGCTCAAAACATAAGAAGACAGTTATCAAATGTGAACAAAATGTTAATTCTATCCAGGACTTATAGCGCGTAGGGGGATAGTTAATGAAGGGAGCCCAAACTTTTGACCTAGATCAGGCCCTGCATATTGATTCATAAACGAGTTGTATTCCAGTGCTGTTTTCAAATGAAACTTAATTTGTGGACAGGTGTCCGACCCCTGAGGAGCTGAATCTGGCCATGCTCTGTGATCAGTGTTGTAGACAGGAGATGTATGGCTGTGCTCTCAGCTGTGTTATGATGATGATGGACCAATCAGAGCAAATCAAACATGTCCAGGTAATTATATCATTGTTCACTTTAGAAAGTTAGACTCGAGTGGATGGATACCTGTGGGAGACTGATTATTTAGTTGGATTGTCTTGTACTTGAGTCTCTCAGATCTTAGAAGCACATCAAAGACTTTTTGTTGTTATAGCATTTAATTAACATACATTATTTTGTATAACCGAGTTACACAGTGGTGGCATATTTAAGGGTACAGGAAGTGTGTGTAAGGGGGGGCATGGTACCAAGAAATACATTCTTTTGTAGGCACTGGAGAACAATTTCGTGACCATATAGTCAGCGTGTCGACCAATGACATTGTTTCGATTCTGCTACTCTCGAAGCAATACCTCCAGCATGTGAATAGCAGATCACCTTCATTCGAAGTCCAGAATGAATCAGCAATTACGTCTAAACTTTATGAATATCAACATATTTTCCCTTATCTCAAATCTTCCATTCATCATCAATGCTATCTGTTCGAAAGATGATTACTGTAAGCGATTGATTACTCTTTCCGTCATTTTTTAAAGTATTGATTTCTAAATTTCAGACTGTAATGTCCGCAGGTATGACAGCTGTTTTACAGAGTTTATCAGTGGCAGAGAAATATGGCTTGTCGGCAACAACTGTGAGAAGGGTGTGTAGTGTTTGTGAATACTGATGTAGTTAATTAATTCCATAAGAGAATTGAACAATTGTAATCCACAACCTGGCAATTTTGAAAGAGAATAAAGAAAGTATGTTTTTTTTATTTTTTATTTTTCATAACTCTTAAAATCACAGTTGGCAGATAAGTTTAAAAACCCAGTAACAATTATTTTTTCCAACAGAATCATTGGTAAGCTAAACCTTTACAGCAATCAAAAAATAATTTTTTAATAAGACAGGCATCATTTAACATAAAAAAAACCCCATAAAATCTCTCTCTCTTTTTTTTTTTTTACATTTAATTTACATGATTGCCCAGGTTGAAAGTTCAAGTTTGAGAGGCTGGTGCTTTGTCATAAGTCCGTAGCACAATGAAGAACTCCAACCCACATTGTTCAACCAGGATACAAATTCAGTATCCAATATTGTTAGTACCAAATGATGAAGAAAAGTGCTGTAATCGTGTAACTCTTTTTTTTCTTCTAGGTGGAAGAAATCATATTTTTGTATGCTGATATGACTGCTAATTATGAAGAGGTATACCAAAGTGATAGAAGACGAGCCTTTGTTCTCCATCTGATTGACTCCGAAAAGATAAATAGTATTCTCGAGTACCTTCAACGCAAGAACAAGTGCGTGTCTTTCCCACTCATCAATTAATAGGGAAGCTATTTGTCAGTATATAGTCCATGGATCAGAGAGTAATAGCTAATAATAGTCCAGTTTATCAGTATATAGTCCATGGATCAGAGAGTAATAGCTAATAATAGTCCAGTTTATCAGTATATAGTCCATGGATCAGAG
>JAQQZZ010155448.1:0-12337 GCA_030265115.1 Mopalia vespertina | reverse complement strand
AATAATAATAATATCTCTTGTATTAAGTTTCAAGAAAATATTTAGAAATTTATGAGTGTGAAGTTTCTTTTTTGACTCATTATAGTAACTTTGTATCGTATCGGCTATCGGTACGTCTGCTAGACTGATGACCACATGACTTGTTTATGTAAGATCATCCTCTACAGCACACTATCCAATTCATTGGACGGTAAAATATATTTTGGATTATTGATCCGCCGCGTATAACTAATAAAACTTCAGCTTCAATACTATCTTTTTTACATATATGCACTTGATCAATGTTGTATGATCTACTTAATAATTGTTCGTTTTTTTTTTACAGCTGTCTGTTTCAGCTTTAACGCAGGCCAATGTCTAAATGATCACAGATGCGTTGGTCCAAATGAATGCAGTTGTTCTCAAGGATTTGATCCACCCTATTGCGCAGGTATTTCGGGATCACATAAACACACTAGCATATTTCATGTTTATTAGGGGCAATTTACTATTCTCTTCACAAACTCTGAGACTAAGTTAATATGGGCAATGCCATAGATTTTTATCACAAGGTATAACTTTACTGTTGTCTTGACGATTGAACATGAAAAAAATACAACCTACCTTTAAGGCGTCGGTTCGTTTGTTCGTCCATCAGTCTTTCCGTCGGTCGGTCGGTCGGACGGACAGCCAGCTAGCCATCCAGCCAGTCAACCAGCCAACCAGCCAGTCAATCAAAAGTATGCCCAAATCTATTTGAATATATTTTTTGTTACAGACGAGGATGAATGTGCCAATGCTAAATCCAATGACTGTCAGCATATTTGTAATAACACAGTGGGGATGTACATGTGTGAATGTTTTCCTGGTTACACACTGACCAATGATTTCGTCACATG
The DNA here is from genome assembly GCA_030265115.1 of Mopalia vespertina. Classification (NCBI taxonomy): domain Eukaryota; kingdom Metazoa; phylum Mollusca; class Polyplacophora; order Chitonida; family Mopaliidae; genus Mopalia; species Mopalia vespertina. Next base: position 11,459 of record JAQQZZ010155448.1, on the reverse strand, counting down.
TGAAGGTAGCTACATTCTATTATTTTATAAACTCAAAACAAAGACGCAAATACCGTAGCTGTGTATTCAACATATTTCTAACCTCAGCACACAAGCAACACTCCTGAATAACAGTGAAAAGTCAGATCGTTGATCACTCTTCCTTCCCTATAATGCCGGCGATAATGAGGGCGGCTGTTGTTGAAATTGTTGTTTAACAACCGATTTCTTTATATGGACTTCGCTGCCTATTAATCACATCATTTATTTCCTCATTTGGTTACAATGCTTTTTAAAAAACACTTCTCATAATGTCAAAACCTAGGTAAACATTTTAAAGGGTTACCGACGAGGTTTATGTGCTTCAGCCTGCAACTACTACTACTACTGCATGTACCACAAAGACACGGACGTGAATTATATGCGTCTGCCGTCATTTGTCAGTCACATTCCATGATCCCAGCAAGCCAGGTTTACCTATGCGACCCTAAAATGGTTTAATCTGAATTAAAAAAAACGAAACAGACACGAGTTCGATATTCGTATCTCGATTTATAAGGGCACAGCTATATTATGCTTTAGACTTTAGTCCACAATTGACAGTCACATTCCAACAAGTTGATTTCACCATTCTTGACTACTTTTCCTCGAATAACAAAGATACGAAGCTGACTCGAGTTCGTTCTTTCTTTCTTGATAAGGTTACGGACGTCAGCTATAGGACTCCAATTCCATTGACAGCCACCGTTCAACAGGAAGATTTAACTATATGATCCTAGATCAGTTTTACTATATAACTCAGTCATATGATGAATGTAAATCCATGCGAGTAACCTTCCGTGATTGGCTCCGACATGGCCCGTACCCTTGTCGAGAACGACTCGTTTCTGTTTCGCTTTTCGTTATTTGAACTAAACCAGACTAGTGCCTCAAAGTTAAATTTGCTTACCGGACTGTTGCTGTCAATGCTGTTATGTTATTAAGGAGCAGCTGGTTAAATCTGTTAGTCGAACTGTGGCTGTCAATGGACGCGGAATCATATAGCCCACCCCGTACCCTTGACCCAAAAACTAATATCGAACACGCGTTAAATCAACTTTATGTCACATAGGTGGCGCTAGACCACTATTAATTTGCCGAATCATTCGCCTGGCACATGGTCATTTTGGAATTCACCATCAAAGGGTTGACAGGGGATGACTGTTGAAATTTTTAACTAGCTTTCCTACAATGTGTGGGGGTTGCCAAGCTACATCAGAATGCAAAGAACAGCCGAACCACCCCTCCGTTAAATATGGCTGAAAAAAACAATGTCACCTATTTAGGCTATAATATTACCCTGACCATAAACCTCCGCTCAATTACTTCACATCACTACCAAATACTCCACCAAAACAAATTTGCAGGAGCAAAGCAATTAAGAACTTAGTTTATTCGTAGCTGACAAAACTGAACTTGGTAATAGTGGTCTTACGCCAGTTAAATGTGCCTGTCGGCCTGCTGTCAATTCCGGCTCGTGTCGATAAACGAATAACGAACTCGCATCTGTTTCGTTTATCGTTTTTCGTTATTCGAATAACTTACAGCCCAACTCGGGTGTTACTTTGGTCCGCCAACAACGGGACAGTTCTATCCAGTATCTTAGTTTTGGCGGGCAATTCTTTAAACGGCTTTGTCTATTTTTTTGCATTTCACCGAATAGCACCAGTCACCAAAATATAGTGTAGCAATGGACAGAAAACTTGATTTTATTCATTGTTTGGAAACATCACTATGCCATCTTCTGGAAAATAATTTTCATACAATTTAAAACAACAGGAATTTTGAAAACGTTTGGTTTAATATTTTATGCGATCTACTCTTTTCTTATGTATTGGTTGATCGATTGATTCATTGATTTGATTGCTTGTTTTACTAAAATAATCATAAGATGTAAATTGTTTTGCCGTGTTGGACATATTACTGTTCCTCCATGTTTAGATAGACAGCAGTTTATGACCATACTTGAAACATACTGATCTTAGCCATACAGCTGTGTCTGGCTGTATGCGTTATGCACGAAGCTTTCTTCAGGACACTAACAAGATAAGATCTCCACGAGACAAATTGGTTAATGAAAACTTCGTCCTTTCTTCTGATAGACATGAATATATAGAATGACAACAAAACACCTCCCATAACCCTTAGCAAGTCGTTATAGCACAGGCGTATGTGTTCCAATGTTTTTAACATCATATCCAGCGACAATAAAACATATGGATGATATACTATTTGTGTGATTTCAATCAGATTGGTGGATGTTCTATTTTCAGATATCAATGAATGTTTGGAAGAGAATGGCGGTTGTTCGGAGGTGTGTGATAATATCCCTGGATCGTTTAACTGTTCGTGTAGATCAGGATATCAACTGGCCGATGATGGATTTAACTGTACTGGTAAGAATTAACCCACTCTGCCTGAAGGCAATGCCTTTCTGGCACGGGTACGTTATGTATTCAACGAGTACATTATCCCATCATATTTTCCAATACCCTTAGCAAACATCATATGTTCTATCTCTAGTCCTTGTGTTTATATTTATTGACATAAACAAAATTTATAGGCCCAAGACATAACGCTCGATGTTTTCTTTTGCTTTTGGGATCACATTTCAGAGTACCAATTTACTTTGTTTAAGTTAAATTTAAAATGCGCTGTATTTTAATTACTGTAGAGAGGCAGGTGTCCTTTTGCCACTGTTTTGTTTTTGTTATATATACCGGATCAAATGTAACATAAAATTGGTTTTGAAAAAGCCAGTGAATTTATAACACCTCATCGATTCATTATCCCCACAATTTATTCCGAAACAACCCCTGTTAACGTTAGAGATCGAATTTAATGTGACGACTAATTAAATACGTTTCAGCCTTTCTTTGCTGTTGCTTTTTTTTTTTAGCTTGTTGACAAGATATCACTGACAATAATAGTGCTACAATGGTTTATTTGCCAATTCGTCATTAAATGGCATAGTAACAAAGTTTGTTTTTCTCATTCAGAAGATTGATTCAAACTTACAACAGTTTTTTGTGAAGACTGAGACTTTTATTTCCTGCTGCCATCGTGATACCTTATATGTGTCAACAATGTTAACAGTAACTATATGAACGCAGTTTTATACTTTGTGTATAGATTTGGACGAATGCAGTACTGGCTCCCATACATGTGATTCTCTATGTGAAAACATTGTGGGCTCTTACAAGTGTGTTTGTTCTGAGGGTCTGGGATGGAGTCAATCTGAAAACCTTTGTAAACGTAAGTTTTCATATCTGACCAATTTCCAACTTCTGATCAATTCTATTACCGAGCAGCATGGTCGTTTTTAAGTATACACAATCGCCAATATGCAATAAGTTCGTAAGAGTTGTAATACAATCCCTGTTAGCGAAAACGATTTCTGAAAAATCGAACATTCTATGGTACAGTTAGTTGAAACTGTCCAACATCATTCGTTTCATTTTTGTGTCGGTGTGATTGGCGTTTAACTCCGTTCTCCAAGGTACTTGGCGACGGAATGTCCACGTCTTTCCCTGCCCTACTTAAATACGGCGGAAAACCGGGTGGAAAACCTCGTATGAATCCCATATTTAACTGAGGTCCACTGATTGTGCTACATCAAATCAAGGGCCATGATCTTTTTTCTAATTCTTTCATATCGATTATCGTATATTATTAAATGATTAAACTTACACGATGCATACCATTTCCACAACTCGGTGTCAATTCACATAATAAAATAGTTTTTTTCTTCGTCTTCAGCTGTATGTTTTGAGGAAGAACCAGGTGAATGTCCTAACATGGGCACCTGTGTCAACCCTGGGGTATGTGAATGTCAGTCTGGATATGGACTCAACAACTGTTCTGGTTTGTATCGTTTTGAATTAAAACAGTTAGATTTTAAAAACATTTTTAGATTTATTAGATCGGCGCATAAAGTCGTACTTAAAATTATACATGATGACTTAAAATTATCGGTGTTTTTGGTGGAAAACCAGAAGGAAAAAACCCTCTAAAATAACATCTTGACGATCTCTTTATTCATCGGAAACTTCACTAAGGCGTACACACATGTATTCAATAAAAATTGTATCTCAGTAATAAGGCACGCGGTAACGAAACGATTCCATGCTTTTTTGTAAATACATTAACAGGATTAGAAGATTCTTGAAAGTGGGTTTCATTTTACCTAAGCTATTTGCAATTATTTCGGCTGTTGCTTTGTCTTTAAAACGAATGATGGGGATGTGTGTGTGTGTGTTTCATTAAGTTTGTTGATATATTGTAATAGCCTGACATTTTACCTAAGCTATTTGCAATTATTTCGGCTGTTGCTTTGCCTTTAAAACGAATGATGGGGACGTGTGCGAGTGTGTGTTTGTGTGTTTCATTAAGTTTGTTGATATATTGTAATAGCCTGACACTTTACCTAAGCTATTTGCAATTATTTCGGCTGTTATCTTGTCTTTAAAACAAATGCTGTGTGTGTTTGTTATTTTTTTTGTGTGTAAATATAGCAATGATACTGCCGTGTTTTGTAGATATTGACGAGTGTGTGGATAATAATGGAGGCTGTGAACATATATGTAACAATGAGGCTGGTTCTTTCTACTGTAGTTGTAACCATGGATATTCACTAGTACTGGACCAATGTCAAGGTAGAAATTTCATGTTGTATATCATCTTACCTAGTATAACATACAGGTAAGCGTACATCCCATACAAGTAAATTGTAAGCTGAGTAGCAGTTTCCAAAGTTAACACTACATATTAATCACTTAAATTTGTAAAAAAAAATCCGAAAGCTCTCCAGGCATCCAAATAAGTTTGATTGTAGGAAACGTTTCAAAGGTGAAACAGGTCAAACGCCAATCAAAGTAGTAAATTGTAAACTGTGTTGCCGGTTTTCACAGTTAACAATATATATCAAGCACTTGAATTGTTCACATTTGTGAACGCCGTAACGATTTTGTTTGAAAATCGACCATACAATTAAATATCCTTTGTGAAATCCGATGTATCTGAGGAATGCCGTCTAACACCAATAAAACACAAAACACGATTTACTCTTCTTGCCTACGTTTTATATATATTTGAATCCCGGTGAAGGCACGCAAAATGTTTTTTCTCTTCGTTTAAGATACACATTGATTTTGCTATGTCAAAGCGAAGTAACAAAACATATAAAATCTGAATGATTATGAGTTTTAAAAAAATATCAGCAATAATTTTTAAATTGACCTGTAAACTGTGTACCAAATTTTTTATCATTTTATAGTCGAAATATTAACTTTTTTGAAATATTAGAAATAGTTATTAAAGTTTCTTTAAACCGGTTATCAGAAGTCTTATCACTGTGATATTTTCATTTCGTTTCAGACATAAATGAATGTGAGGTGAACATGACTTTATGTGACTTAGGATGCAATAATATTGAGGGGAGTTACACGTGTGACTGTGCCGAAGGTCATGGGTGGGATAACAGAACTATGACGTGTAAACGTAAGTCTCATATCTCGACACATGGAAACATATAGCATCACTATTCTGTATAATACCGATGAGCTGGCATGATATGGAATATTGATATCACTACGTCCAGTTTGATTCTTGTAAATTTTTCTGTTAAACACTTCAATTGTTTCTTCAGTTCGAAGAAAATTTTTCCAAAATACAATTAAAGCGATACTCCTGGCTGCAATAACCCCTATATTACTTGAATGGTTACTATTAAACATACTAAAATATGATATCGACTTATTGTTTCTTCATCTTATAAAATCACTTGAGGGTTACGAGTTTATACCTACCTACGAGCACTGGTAGCTGACATTTTGGGCGTGGCCAACCCTATTCATGACGTCACGCGACTTACACTCTTGTGTGTTACATGTTAATAACATGTGTGAACCATTGACGTATATAGGTCATTGGTGTAAACTGGTAAAGATTTAAACAGTCGACTCTATAGGCCTCGTTACGTAGGCCCCCTAGTGTGATAAGGAAGATATTTGATTGGTTAATATTTGTGGAGCTCTTCTGTTTAATGATTACAGTAGCAAGACATTGCCGCGTGGATGAATTTGACCGTAGTTTAAGCAATACCCAATGTTTAAGATCCAATTATAAAATGGATATAGCTCGATTAGAAAATTAGAGAGCACGATTCAACACAACAAATGATGCCCGTTCTACCTATATACATTTTATTGCAGAGAGGAATATCGCTTTAAATTCAATAAGCTACAGATATGTATCAACATTACCTTTAGAATGGTCCGTTCTTATCCTGATTAATAATGTTTGTATCAGCTGTATGTTTTGGGTCTCCCCCTGGTGAGTGTCTCTATGGAGGCACGTGTTTACAGACGAATCATTGTTCCTGTTTGGAAGGATTCTTCGAACCACAATGCCAAGGTACATTTCTAGCGTACGGTTGAAAAACAAAACTTTCAATATAATACCTTTATATAATTTAAACGATCTATATAAATAAAAAAAATAATTCATGCAGGAAGTAAATAAAATGTTTTTATTTTGGACAAAATGAATGTAAATAATTAATCTCGTTTATATTTGTTGGCGCCCACCAGTGTATACTTTTCTATTCAAATACACTTTTCTTCTGTCGTCAAATACAACGATATTCTTTAATTTGGATTATTGTCATGCTGACCATGTACGTGGAGGTGCATTTATCATCAAGACATTTTAGTTTCTGAATTCAATGTTCAGTTTAAAAGTTTTAAAGAAGTAGTGAAATAAGTTTGTACATTATTACACCAGCCTTATACAATCTTTGGTTACAGACATAGATGAATGTGACAGTAAAGTCAGAGTTTGTGATTTGACTTGTCATAACATACCAGGTAGTTACAAGTGTGAGTGTGAGGATGGCTATACCTGGATGCCTGCGCCGAAATCTTGCAAAGGTACAAAACGATATATGTACCTGTGTGTATACTGTGTTGGATTATTGTTATTTGTTTTATTGTTTTCTTTAAATGTGACTGGTATCAGATACGCTTACTAAAAACCTTTAGTAATGGAGAAATACGGCCTATCAACGTCCCAGAATTCAGGTTTGAAATATAATGGTACATTGAGCGATCACACAGTGAATCAGTAATTGGCTTGTTTTTCTGATTGGGGTTTAGCTCCAAACTTGAGGATATTTCAATCACATGATCGACGGCTTGCAGGCCAATTGGGTGAAGGAAAAACAACCTCGACGCAAGGGCATCAAACAAACAAAGACAAGGCAGGACAAATACAAGACAACCAAAGGACGTAATACAACGAAATCACAAACAGATCGGCTTCATGTCGCCCTTTAGACCAAAGAGCACTAGGGCTGCCTCTCAACCCCCCGCAACTGGGGGGGGGGGGGGGGCATGATTTTATATTCGGAAACAGGTTTTGTGCTCGTGATTTTGAAGAAAAAAAGATACACAGAAATCGAACTCACGAGTCGTAGACACGTGCACCGCAACATAAACTGACCACTGAGATATAGCTAAACCTAGCCTTCTGTTTACAAAGTCTTATAATGCAATTTTTACAATGGAATTAATTGGCATCAAAGTATAATGTGCTGCTATTTCCAATACTACTTTCTCCCAGCTGTTTGGAGGCGGAAAAGACTTATAACGATTATGCTTCTCAGTTAAAAGTTGACAAATATCTTAAATTAATTGTTTTCAGCTGTATGTGGTGAAAACAAACCTGGTGTTTGTCCAAATGGAGGAGTGTGTGTTACACCAGGCGTCTGTTCGTGTGCTGATGGTTATGAGGGAAACCAGTGTACAGGTCAGTCAGCCTTGTATACTCCTGCTGTTCGGGATAATTTGTTTGTTGTGTAAAATTGTTTTTCAACGTTTATTTCATGACATTAAATTGTTACAGTCTTGGTGGCAAGAAACTGCGCAAAATTAGACTCTGATTACCGCATATTAGCGACTCATAAAGTGTATCAATTTGGATATCATTTCGCTTAGTTCCATTTTAGAATAGACCAAAAAAGTTTAACAGGATAAAGAAAGTGGTTGCGTGACCAATCTATGTTTACATGACATACATCATACATATGGACTTGTAAAACATTACAATTCATACCATTCAATAATTACATATTTCTGATGGAAAGACTTATGTTTAAAAACAAACTGCTGAAATGCATTGTCTCGATGCTGTTTAATTCGTTGTAACAGTGTTGAAATATCGACAGGTCATTCGTTTTCAGTTTTGACGTTCCACTTGTACAAATTTGACTGTCTTCCGTAGAGAAACATTTTCATGGAGTATTATTGTGTGAAGGATCTGCCTCAACTGTGTTCTTATAAATTGGCCCGGTGTAATATATAATGAATCTTGGTTTTTAATAATAGATATCCTTCTATCAGTATGATTACTTTGTTGGCAGTATATTTATTTTACCAGAAGTAAAAGTCCAATTTTCATTAATTTGACGTGGAATTGAAGGTTTAAAAGTAATCATGAACATTTAAAAATGGGCATATGTCAGCGTTAAAAAATTTACCCGGACTGGTAGAAACAATGCACTCGATGAATACTACGTATTTTAACGTTGCTGTTTTAATTTATCAGCAAACAATATTGTTTCGACCTTAAATGGTTGCAATCAAATTTATTGACAAATTCAATTTGTTAATAACATGTCGCTTTTATAGAAACATGAACATGATTTGTTTTGAATCTCTTACTTTTTGCTGTTATCAGATATAGACGAGTGTTCACTTGGTACCGCTGGTTGTGATGCGGAGACGTGTGAGAATATACCCGGCTCATTTAGATGTAACTGCGAAACAGGCTTCTTTTGGAATGCGCAGCATGCTTTATGCTTGGGTACGAGATTGATATTACCGTTTCTTTGATTGTTGCGTTTGCAGTATAAGAATAAATTATTAACCTGCATAAAACAATTTTTTTAAATAAAAGTATTTTTTTATATAAAAAATATTATAAACATACTGTTGCTTCAAAAATAGTGTCAAATCGTCTTCTGTCTACAGCTGATTGTGGAGAAACCGAATCTGGGATGTGTCCAAACGGTGGAACATGTCAGTCACCTGGTACATGTGTCTGTGCCCCGGGGTTTGTAAAGCCATCATGTACAGGTAGATACAATTTAAGCCTTTGAGGTTGCATTCGAGGTACAACCAGATATATTATCAGGTTTCAATTTCAGTGAGTAAAATAGAGTCAGACCATGTTTCGCAGTTCGCTGTTTGAACGGTAAAATACTGTTGTCTCAAAACTGTGTAACTACACGTGTGTAACTGCCCATTACAATATATCATCGGCTAAAAAAATGCAGAGCAGATACCACGTTTCACCCATTCCGCAAATCACAATATCTGAAAGCAGTGGTGACTCGTGGGTAATCAATCAATGGATAATTTTGATGACCACGGTGGTATAATAAAACGCAAAATTATTGTTTGTCTATTATTGTTATTGTTGGAATCCGAAACGATTTGTGAAACTAATCAGGTGTGGTCTTGACAAAACGGAGTGGATTCATTAGGTGTATCTAAGAAATTACCCGTAACGCTCTAGCGAACGGTATAAACGGCTATATATGTTTTATCAGAAGTCTATCAAGCAGAAGGATGAAACCAGCCATTACCCAATCTCAACGACATTGTGACTTTCAGTGGACTTTCATAGTGCCATATGAGTCATTGCGCAAGAAATGGTGAATTTCGTTCGTTTCGCGCAGTTTGAATTTCAGAATCCACTGACACCCATGATACCACATTCAATTCATGTCCTTGGAGGGTTCTCTATGTCTCGCTAGGGGGCGCTTTTTTATCAATCAGTGCCGGTCTGGTCACAATGCCGTTGAGACTGGGTAATGGCGGGTTTCATACTTCTGCTTGATATACTTCTGGTTTTATGTTATTAGCTCAACTCATAACTAGGACATGCAAAATATTAAAATGAATCATTTACAATTGATTTCAAAGAAAGAGTATTAGGGCCCAGCGTCTTATCTTGTATTCGTTTACTGTACAGGTCTTTCCGAGCACAACTGAGTTATATTCGTGGACATTTGGAGAAAATCTGTAGCAAGAGATAGACCCATTACTCCGGTAATTCAAACAAAAATTAACATTTTTCATGGGAATACAAGTCCTGAATATCGATGAATGCTGTTTTATTTTTGTTTTACAGACGTGAATGAATGCATTGGCGAGGCACAGTGTATTAATGAATGTGTCAATCTGAATGGGTCACATTATTGCCAGGGCGACCAGCCAGGTTACGGGATCATACCAGGCCAAGACCGGGAAAAACGTAAAGTATCTTCATCAATGTGGATTATTAAGTGTTTTGTGCTCAGCTTTTCAAGTTTGATAACACGCCCATTTTGTCATAAGAGCGAAGCATTCGGGTTTTTTTAACCTTGAATCTAATAGCCGCATAGAAGAAATCCCAGTTGTGGGAAAACACGGAGAAACTTAGAAATGCATTGCAAATAGTTTATTTGATTTTTGTACTTGTATGAGTGCTATTGTTTTTAATAAGCGTGTAGATCAAATTGTTCGAAGTTTATCAAGCAATGCAGGTCAGCTGTTTTTGTCCTATTTTTCAGCGGTATGTTTTGGTGAGATTCCTGGTCGTTGTCCCAATGGTGGAGCCTGTGTACAGCCTGATCTGTGTAACTGTCCCACCGGGTATGAACAACCTCTCTGTACTGGTAGGTTTGTAATAATCCAGCAAAAAGAACAAGTTTTATCACCAAACACTTGTAATGCCAAGTTGTGATAATAACATTGAGAACGTTGTTTAACGTTGGGTTAACGCTGTGGTTTGTTATTTTGCCCCCAAATAACACCAAGATAAGGGAGCGTTAACATAAATCGTTCGCAAAAAGATCATAAAATCTGTCACTGAAATCATGATTGTAATTGATTTTGTGTATTGCAAAATCAGCGTGCAGTCCCAGTCCAATCTATCATGGCGAAAGAAGTCCGGCAGTAACAATAGGGAAGCACCGTGGGTGTCTCGACATGTGGTCGCATTGAGAATGTGGAAAGCCGCGCCGTTCTTGTGATCTATGTAAACAGTATTTAAATGTCAATAAAGCAGTGAAAAACAATTACACACAATAGCACAGCTCAATAATAAATACTCAATGAAAATAATTTGTAAAAATCCGAAAGGTTTTGACTACACGACCAAATGCATACATTAATTGACGCGTGTCCGGAACTGTGAAGAACGTCGTTGACAGGAAGTGACGGCTGAGAAAAAAATGACAGATCGTACTGGTAAGCCGGAATTACCAGCCTTAAATCAGAGAATTTGCATATCTTTTGCATCAAAAGGACGTTCCTATTCTTGTGCGCTTAAAAAAAAGGACACAAGTTGGATCGGCGGACAGTTCTAGAGAGCCCCAAATGAGGAGATGCAGAAAT
>JAQQZZ010155437.1:175-12337 GCA_030265115.1 Mopalia vespertina | reverse complement strand
TAGTAAGATTCAGAAACAAACGCTGATATAAAAGATCTACGCGAAGGCACGGAAGGCTGCTGTAAAGCAAATAGAATGTTCGGCCTTATTAAACGTACATTTAATAACAGTTCAAATCAATCTTCAAAACGTTTGTCATACTGTACCTATGTGCGAAGCATTTTATTACACCGCGCATCAAATTTTACTCCAAGAACTCCAAAACCGATTCAACCCTAATGGTTTTTGGGTTATCTATGGAATGATTCCAGCGATAGTGAAGGAGGTCGGTGGGAGATTTCAGAACCCTAGAGTTATGATTGTTAAAAGCTGACATCACGCCTTTCTGTTAATGGGCATCGATCTCGCACTATACATGTTCTTTTTTTGCACCATTCCGCTAAACGAGGCTAGATTCTCGTTACCGTGGTATATCTAAGCTCGGCTAGAAATATTTTCATTCTCTACATAAAAATATTATTAAAATGTATCGATTTGGTGACTTGTCGTGTTCATGTCAGAATGAGATCTTGAAGAATCTATATAAAGATGCCCCGTTGTTCATATTCATTGAATATTCTTGAGTAGAATGTCAGACTGTGTATTTATGATACTTATAGACTCTTAGAAATAAGGTTCTTGATATAAAATAGGATGGTTCTCTATGGAACTATAACGACAAAAACGGTTCGTTTTAATAAGAAGAAATGGGAACTGTTGTGAGAGTTCCATACCGAACCATAAAGGGTTCCACCAGAGCCATGACTGAAGATCCTTAAAGGGTTCCATTGGAGCCATATTGTTGTAGTGTATAAGGCCCATCCACGACAGATTGAACGTAAACATGAACAGTACCAATTGCGTCGGTCTGAGGTCCAATTAATTTCTCTAACGGAGATTCTACGTCAAAGGACGAATCGGCAAAACGTTTTGTCGATTGTAGCCAATTTTGTAAGGCGATCCAATCATCAACACGTTATAGCCCCTACGTCGTTATGCAGGGTTGCGTAGATGTCTTCTAAACCAATTCATTGTGGTGTGTATATATACGTTCTTAGCGGTGTGTAGAGATTAATGAGCTTCCATTCTGTGAGTACATAACATTGTCAGTATGAAAACCATAGGCCTCTATAGGGCGAATATGATGACTGATTAGTTTGCATAAGCTGCCCAAGGATCCCCACTCCTCCATTCTACATCCATGGGTGAAATTCCATCTTTACCATTTTACAATAACTTCCCTTTAAACGTAATTTGAGTGACACACGAGGCTCACTAGTTTTGAATACTGTATACACGTGTGTTGCAATCACAAACACTTGTAACAATATAAAGTGTCGCAGCACATGCAGCCTACTCATCGAGGCCAGGGCACGAACAGGTGAGCAGAGTTAGACAGGTATAGTCCCACTCAAGGGACGGAGTAAACTTGCGTTAGTTAATAATTTTTGTGTCTTTTAGAAAGTGAAGATTAACAGTTTTTCGTTATTTTGGGATAACACTTTCATAGTTTGAACTTGCCAAATTTTCTGAACTGGAATCGGTTCAAACTATGAAAGTGTTATCCCAAAATAACGTTAGTTAGATAAAAAGCCGGATTACAGATATCGTTGCTTGCTAACGAGTTGACCAATCCAACGCGGCACATGCATAGTCTGTGTCTCTGTGTGAAAGTCTGGTCCTGGAGCGTAGTCACTTAATCACGAAATCATTTAGTTATATTTTTTCAAACTTTGTTTATACCTTTTACATAACCATAGAACTTAAAATTTCAACAAAAACAATCATCATTTTAAAGCAGGGCCCAATGTCAGTAACATTGTGGACACCTAGCTCACGGCTATTGATGGTAGTTGGTAATGATGGTTGATGATGATGGTTGAAAGTTGATAATGATAGTGGTATGATTAGAATAAATTAGAATAAAAAATGAACCTCTGCTGGTAAATTTGTTGAGTCTGATTTTTCAAACAGACAACAGTAAGTATGTATATCTCAGGTGAATCGTCAAACCTTGTGCCTTTTCATGAAGGTGTTCCACAAGGTTCAATACTTGGACCCCTTCTTTTTGTTATTTATAGTCATGATTATCCGCTATATTTAAACAATTGGAAAATCGAAAATTTCTATGATGAGACTACTATACAATATATGCAGCATATCCTCTTTATGAAATTCAAAGGGTTGATCGTAGAAAGTTTGAGAAGTGTTTTCAGAAAGTGTGACAGCAATAATGTGTAGTTAAATCGGCTCTTAGCAAGGATTACATCTAATTAAAGCCGTGCATCCAAACATTTTACTAGCTGGTGTTTCACGTGAACTGGTTTATAATATGAAATTACTAGGTGTAGTATCAACCGATATTTTATCTTGAACAGACCGTGTAGACAAACACCTGTGAATAAATTGCTTGCGGTGCTAACACAAAACAAAAAGTATTTATTTTATGGATTTGTATTACTATAGTGCTGTTTTGGGAATTTTCCCTCAAAATCTTATAGATTTTATAAATTGCGAAAAAGTGGAGCTCGAATTATTTTAAATAAAAACCAAAGAACATCTACAACAACAATGCTACGGAAATTACATTAGATGTCTCGTACAGTGCATGACAGGATAGATTTCTGCATGGCTGGTTAAGGCTATTTCTCAGCTGGTTAATGGATTTTGGAATGTAGAATAGTCTTTTTTTTTAGGAGCCCAATCCGGCTAGGCAATATATGTAAATATGTTGTTTTGCTGTTAGTAATAAACACGTCTTCGTCCTCTGAAGACGGTATTATTTCGTTGAAATTCATTTTGTTTCCAGGCCAAATGGGATAGGGCCTATCTGGTTTGTTTTTTATGTAACCCTTGATGAGTCTGGGATACTATCCCCGACTTTGATGTGTAAATGGCTTTCTGACTGGCTGTTTGTTTCTGCAATAGTCCAATTAAAATTTTGCCACGTTTTTGCCTCGAATTGCAGCAAGGGGTATTAATGTGGAATTCTCGTCTTACACATTTTGACCCTTGCAATGGGAAGATGGTATACGTTTTTTTTCTCCATATTTTTATTCCGTAAGTTATACTATAGATATAAGCTATAGGCCTACATGTATATATATCATGAAAAGGTTATCATTAAAATATTTCCATGTTTGTGTTATCTGACATTAGGTCACATACGTTGGAATTCCGGAAACCTGTCGTTATTAGCTCTTTCTATTGCTCTACAAAACAACATTTAAACATACGGACTAGGCTACCCTTATGTAGAGGCCTATTTTATTTCATTCGTCTAGTATTTTACTTTTCCGGTATCAAATTTTTCGTAATGTCATTTATATTAATTAGGAATAGTAGGTCCTTATACACTCCTACATGTGTTGTTATAACAGCCGACCAAAGTGCGAAACGTGTGGTCTATAACTAACATTTTAAATGTGTGTAAGCTTGCACATCTGCATGTGGGCATAAGGTGCCAAACATTTACCTCAGTGATCAAACGATGCTACATGTCTGTGAGTGTGAGAGCAGGTGCGCACCCAGCAGCCGCTGGCGACGTCATCGACTTTTACCTGCCAGATTCCGCTGACTGACCATTTCTGACTGTTCGCTGCTCACGTTGTCGTCTGGGAATACGGATGAAAGATGAATAATGCGTGTTTTGGGTTTCCTTGAATGCGAATTGCTACAACAATGTTAATTTAAACCTTTTGTAAGCGCTGTATATGGATTTCGGCCAGTCGGTTATCTTGGAACGTGATAAAGGTACGTGATTTTGATATTGCCACCTGACGGCAATGAACTGCACACATAGTTCCTGTAATCAGCATGCACGGCTTGATGTGTATACATAGGTCGGTAAACATAGGTCTCCAGGAACAGATTTCTACCTGACCGTAGGTTATATAGATTATCTCAGGTTTAACACGTTACTTCCGTTTGTTACTCCGAATACGTATTGCATTTGAACTGTTTAAAAGCAGTAGGCCTTTATTGTCTGGATCCAGGTACCGTCATTATATAGCACATGCTATATACTGATAATATTGTCAGACATACTGGATATGTCCGTTTATAACAGGCCTTCACTCTACCTGTAGCTATATAGATTCTTGGAAATGGCTGCGTCAAGTCAGCTGACAATTGTTAATTCAATTTGTCAAAATTAACATATTCATAAATGTTTAATGGTTGTCTTGTATATTTATATACCAGATATTTGTAGAGGCAGGGAGATAATATGATGCATTTGTGCTGTCCCTAATGCTTACGTATTATAGTATATATAAAGCATATGTCGGATAATTGGATCAAACGTATATTAAAGCATAAATATTCTGTCTGCAATGTGCAGTTAGTTGATGAGGAATAGTTTACTTATGATGTTTAGTGTAGTTTTTCCTCCGTGGTGACGCAAGCATAAAAAATGGTGTTTATTCATAATGGCCACACATGGTTAAACGTCTGCTTGTCCTTTAATGTAAATGAATGACAAATTCGATAACCAGTGCTACTTGAAACTTGAGACTGATCTACCAAAGCCTGTATCCTCCTAAAAAAGTATTTTAAGGTATTCATCCTCCACTTTAAGTTTGATTGTGGTTTTATGTTGTACTTACTGTTATTTCACTCATATGTCAACTGGCCAGCACAATAGGTGAAAGGAACAATTCTACAGGGTTGGAATTTATCTGGCAACAAACATCACAACACGCAAAACAAAGCAGTTCACAGCAGATTGGCTAATTATTGCCTCTTGGTTCTGAGCCAGGGCACCACTCTGGGCAGTTGACCATTGGAACCACATGCTCAATCTAAATGGCTGGGTCATAGAGGAAGCTTGGGTGGTAGTGGAGAAATGATTACTATGTATTGCTTTGTAACTCAGACACAGTGTGGTATTGTACCCTGATTTTTAAATAAATGTATTAAAATTACCTCCTTTATCTAATTTAATTTCACAGATGAAAAATCATATAGCAAACAGGAAGGCGTTTTGGTTGGGAGGAAACTTCCTGTTGCCCTGGTGCTCTCAGAACTAAGGGGCAAAAATAAGCGGATCTGTGTGTGGTGTCTTTGTATTGTGTCAAATGATTGTGGATTGTCTGGTCTTTCTTTATTGCCAGTGGTGTCAAGGAAGATTTCTTTCACCCAGTTGGCTGGCACCCTGTCATACGAGCGAAACACTCTCAAGTTCAGCACAATGTGCCAATCAAACAACTATAGCAAAAATCTTTGATTTATAGACGTATCACATTGATACTAAATGCTTAACCGGGAATTACTCTGCGCCTGCCCAGTAACCAGGCAAAATTAGGCAAATTCAACCTTGAGTTCATTGCAGCCTCATCTTGGGCATGCACGACAGTGTACTTTTGTTAGGCCCGCAGTACATGATGTCTTTGCTCACGGGTTTGAGTCCGTGTGTGGATCATCAGGTATATGAGTGAGCCACATGATGTGGCTCCTTCAATCACGGGGGTGTTTTTTTTACTAGTTTTCCTTCTGGTTTCCCATCGCATTTAAGCAAGAAACAATGTGAAATAAACTATTCCTAGCATAATAGTGAAATATACCCTTGAGCACAACGTTTAAACAAACAAACAAACAAACTGATCTACTCAGACTGAGGGACGATATAATATTGGGAAGCTAATTTATATCATTCAGATACAGTATTGATATGTCTACAAGCTTCTCTTCTCATGAAGAGTTATGATTAGCCTGCAGACTTGCCTTCAAGAGATTGGACTGGCACGGACGGTTTTCTTTTTCTTTCAGAAATGTAAATGAAATTTATACATAAATCAAGTAAATGAAATTTATACATAAATCAAGTATATGAAATATATACATAATTCAAGCTAATGAGATTTATACATAAATCAAGTAAATGAGATTATACATAAATCATGAAAATGTGATTTTTACATAAATCTAGTAAATGAGATTTATACATAAATCAAGTAAATGAGATTCAACGATAATCCAAATGCATTTAACTTCCAGTGTTTTGAAGATTTGATTCCAAAATCTGCCCTAATCCCAAGTGTCTTTAAACACACTCAAATTTGTTCTAAAATTGTCATTGCTAGGTTAAAATTGTCATTGCTGGATTATAATTACCAGTGCTAAATTAAAATAGCCATTTCTTGTGTTATATTGATTGATTGATTAATTGGTGAATAGTGTTTCTTGTGACCAAGGGTATTTCATTTATATGTTGACCAGTGACATGTAACCCGGCATGTGGTTTATCACCACCCACATTGGTGTTTACTAAATATTTAAGTGTTATCTACCTGGGGTGGTCAATCCCTGCCCCATACATTTGGGTACATGGTTGGTTGGTTGGTTATAGGATTTTTGGTGTTTTTCCATCCTTTTGGATGATTCACGCCATTTGGGTACATGTGTACCATGTATCTTTAGATAGCCAATGGTCATCTTCCAAATATGGGAAGGTCACATGACCAAGTTTAGGTTTATTAAGTTGTTCTTAAATTCTCAATCCACATTATTGCAGCCAAAGCATAAAGATGGCCTTTGATTTCATACAGGTAGGAATGTTACTCCTCTTAGTCTCAGAGTATTGATATGTCAATTATGGCGTGGCAGGATATCATATGTGTATCACGTACGTGGTTAAAATTTGCATGTTCTTATTAACATTAAAGGAGTTGTGGCGACAAAACATACAATAAGATGAAAAGATATGCAAAATGACAGTAGGGTGGTCACAACCTCTATATAAAGAAAAATCTTATAACCCTCTTTGTAAATGCCATAAACCTGACGATGAGTCATTCTCTGAAAGCTTGTTATAATATACAGCAAAAATTATACGATTGAAGTCGCGTTACTTGCAATTTCTTTGCCAAGTCAACCGGCCCCTATCGAAAACTCAAACTCCACCACACCCATGATTATTCACAACGTCTGGTCATACACCAAGTTGATAGAAACAGTACAAATAAACTGATCTGGTGTAAAAATCCTTTCAGATAAGCAATGTTAAACGAACCACCACAAATAATTGATCTGGTGGAAAAGGTTCTCAGGCAAACGCTATCGCCACATATAGCGAGCTACAAATATGAAACTTTTATAATAAGCAAAGAAAAAACATTAAAACTCATAGATAACCCCATAAGTTATATATGTGGCGAAAATGGTCCAAAACGCGCATGCGGCTGCAAAGCTACTTCTATTTAAAGATTACATCTAAAATTACTGAATCAGCTTTTAAATGTACACGCATCCACAACGAATGCTACAGTTTATAGTGAAATCGGAAGAACTCCACTGTATAAACGACGCTTAGTACGAATTGTTAAATATTTTTTAAAACTTTCTATTTGTGACCATTTTATTTTGAAACATATATTTTCTAGTCTGTTGATGGAATGTAATGATAAAGTAAATTGGTTATCTTTGATGAAAGATGTTTTGAACAAATATGGTTTCAGGGAAGTTTGGCTATTTCCAAGCAGCGTAAATGTTAACCTGTTCATTACTATTTTCAAACAACGTATTGTCGACAATTTTGCTCAACAAGTAGTTGGAGAGTATGATTCTCCTAAGCTATTATGGTACAGATACATAAAATACGATTTTCAATTTTCAGTTTACCTGGACAAGGTCTTAAATTGTAAACACAGAACGGCCTTGACCCGTTTTAGAACTTATCTCATAATCTACGGATTGAAACCGGTAGACATGGTAGTAATCGGGTAGCCAGGCATGAAAGAATATGTCTTCTTTGTTCATTAAATTGTATAGAGGACGAGTATCATGTCATGCTTGTCTGTCCGTTATATGTGGATTTACGAATAAAATATATTAAGCCTTACTTTTGGAGAAAACCAAGCATGTTCAAAGTTGTCAACTTAATGACAACAACATCAACAACCACATTAAAAAAATGGCTGTTTCTTGTATGAAGCGGACAAGTTACACAAAAGTCATATATTGTTCTCTCTTTAGTCTCACGTAAAGCACATTATGTTTGGGGATCTTTGTTTTAATTAGTCAAATGTTTTGTACTTGACACCTATTGTGACAAGCAGCATATGTATGCTTACGTCAATTAAAATGTCTGAAGCTGAATCTGATTCTATGTAGAACTCGAGAGCTTCCGGGACCTAGGCGGAAGCTCTCATAGTGCTGTGATAGTGTCAGTCCCCACCCCCCGCGTTGAATAGTCTTCCGACGCTTATTATACTACAACGATGTAGACAGATAATCGACCAATGACCAGAATATACACACAAAAAAGGCATCTCCTGGGTTCTATTAAAATAATATCAAAATATATACCGCAACATCTTAACAAATACTAGTATCAGTACCGGTACAGGTTCTGTTGCTCCTTGCCATTGTGGGTGGCATTTAGAAGAAACCCTCATACACAATGTCGGAAACGTCAGTTTGATTAACATACGCTACGGTACTCATTGTCTTACAAACTAGTGTACAGATATTATAAATAGGCCTTACTAACAGCACATGTTTAAATCTATGTCAACTGTATATACTGGATGACTTGGGCTTAATTTTGGAAGACCTGGGATTGAGGCATGGACGACTTGGATCTAACCTACAGTACGAGTTGGGTTGAAGTTGAACCGTTGAACGAGTCGAGCAATAGACGAGTTGGGGGTAATTCGATTTAAGTTGCATGGGAGTGGATGTTGTATATATTGAACTTGTCCAAGTGAGCTGGACATTTTCTTTCTGATAATGCCTGAGGGCATAACAAATCTGCCATTACTTCGCTGGATCGCAGATTTCAAGTTGAGTGAACAACTGGAGTGGATAAAAAGTGGCGAACATCTCATTTAGGCAACGAAGAAAGCCAACAAAGTAGGTAGCGGGAATAAAGGTGATACTGTCATTGGAATTATCTTCCTTTGAATGGTCTTTAATACTTGCACCAAACTTGTTGCAATGCTTATAATCGGCGAGGGCGGGGTTGTTCAACCCCATGACGTTGATAGATTTCTCCACACAGTCATGTTTACAGGGCTTCTAGCCTAGTATTGAACACGCCGGGGAATTCAACATGAGCCCCGAGTGATTAAAGCGAGGTAAGGTGCCATAGGGATTCAATATTATTTGATTCAGAGGCAGGCCTTATTCAAAAAGTTTTCGTAGGCCACAACGTCGTTTCTCAGTTAACTGTATATACAATTCAACGATATCATACGTATTGGAGTCTAAATGTAATTGCAGCTTATTCTTTCAGCAAAACCAGCTAAACAAAAACGTTACTTTTCATCCAATTATCGGCTACAAATTTGACACAAGTCTTGTTCTTTGATGATTTTAAGATGAGTTTGAATTTAGGGAGAAGCGGTGCAATATTCTTTATGATTTAGGCGAACTTACAACACTGCTTTTCCCGTCTTATCCCAGGATCTCACGACCTCAGGACTGACAAACGTGGTCGCCATTTTTCTTCTTGTTGCATGTAAGTGCCCGGATGTTTACGAGAGAAGAGAACAGGAATACACGAAAGAAGAAATTGAAATAAGGGTATCCTTTAATTGATGAAAATCAATTGTATATTCTTCCTTACACCAAGTTTTAAGGCAAAATGTTTAAAATTTCACGTTGTTGACATAACTCGTACTCGTATTCAGAGTAATTACATAAATGGAAAAGGACGAGTCTACTCTAACACGTGCATCTGCCGGATTTTGGATTTTGTGACATAAATAGTGTTTTGATCAGTTGGGTCAAAGTTTATTAATTAACTAAGAAAGCATTCTTGACAATTTTTAGCGATTAAGTCGACTCAGCTATAAGACTTTACACATACCAGTACTCAAATGGAAACGTACTACCAATGTATCAGTGCCACACGATTTTAAAATAGTAACTAATAGTTTAACTGACCGAAAGTATATACCTACATGTATTTGTATATATATTGAGCCTGTAACCCAAAGGTCCCGGGTTCGAATCCTGTTGGAGGCAAGCAAATTTTTCTCTGTTCAATTATTCAAAATATACCTGTGTCTCGAGTTTAAATTACTCCTGCAGGCCTGTGCTGTAATCTTTTCCGGCATAACCTTAAAATCGGTCATCTAAATTTTTTTGACATAACCTAACATTTGCATTTTCACTGGTTTATGGATTTTTTAAAAACATAAATGTGCCTTTGTGAAAAATAAAGCAAAATTGTTTTGAAATACAATTTTCATTGATTATTGGATGACAAAATTTGTCAAAATCAGTAGCAAAATGCAAATTTAAACGAAATTGCAAACAATTTGGGAAACCTATAAATCGGTCCTCTTAAATTAAGTTTGCATAACCATGGGGAAACCCCGTTCTGTCCATTCTCCCCAACAACACAGGCCTGTCCTGATGATGGTTTGATCAATGAACCGAAATGTTCAGTCAAAATGAATTCGTTATCTTTCTTTGGAGTTGTTAATACTTTAATATGTTAAACTCCTTAGTGATAGTCCTAATATTCTTCAGATTTAATAGCGATACCGGTATTGTTTAAACAAGTGTGATAAGTTGAGAAATTGTACATCATACAATGTAGTGGATTCATATTCCTTTAATTGTTACTGTTAAACATTAGGCGCAATCGATTGGAGGATTTCGTTGAGAAAAAAATAAGGCCTACTTGACAAAAATATCTGAGTCGAATGGATTTCTCGCACATTAATTTGGATTTCCAATATGACGATGGCCTTGTGTGCTTGTTGGGCATTGATTGTCAATAGGCATATTCGACTGGATGTTTTGGTTAAGCTTGTTAAACCCATTGTCTACAAATTTTGTTTGACTGGCACATGTACATTTGTAAAACTTCACAAAAATAAAACAAAAAAAGAAGATAATTTATCGAATAGTGTGGCTGGGTATCCTATAACTATAGTTTGGACTGTTACCACCCCCTGGCCTAAATAATGGTAATACCTACTCCAGGTCAATTAGACAAGATGTCAGATTTGTTTTCAGCAAAATGGTTTAAGCTGTGGCCATCCTTAAAATTACCTGTGTGGGGGATTACGAGGTTTCCTCATGGTTTTCCACTGTAATGAGGCAAGGAACAGTTTGAAGTGGACAATCTGTCATCATATAAGTGAAATACCCTTGAGTGTGACATTAAACTCCAAACAAACAAACAAAATCAAATGGTTGATTTTTCTTTTAAAGCAATATTCATTTTCTTTTACAATAAATAAGTCTTCAAACATTAACAGAACGGAATTTAGTGGAATTTAGTAATTCCGGAAATGTATCCCACAAATCAATATCCTTACTTCTGCCTTTTGTGTTGTCTTTACCATACTCGAGAACAAACTTTTCTCATATTGTGTCATGCTTGATTTCCCTGGCATAGTGATGTGGGGGACAATTGACATATTGCTGAATTGGGTGATAAAACACCAATCAAACAAATGTGAGAAAAAAAGAAAAAAAATTGCCTGCCTACCTCCCCATGTTTTGTATGGGTTCATTACCTGAAACACATATATTTTTAAGGACAGCCTGACTCCTAGTACAATGGCTTCTCTCTGTTTAGATGAATAAGCATTTATAGTAGGGTAGGACCAAAGTTGTACAAGTGATCAAAATAAATGTATTTAACCTAACTTAAATAATTCAATGTCCAGCAAAATTAAGATGTTTTCTTTCTTTTTAGATAACTTGACAAATGAGTTTTCATTAATCATCAGTTCTATTATATATATTTAAACTGTTCTAATTTTTTCTGTTCATAAAAGGAATATACCACGTAATGAGTAGTTATGGCCGCAGTTGAGGGTGACAAACCAGTGAAAGTAGATAGGCGATTGTTGAAGAAGCACAATCGTGTGTGGCATGTTTTACAATCCAAAGGTGTACCAGTCTCCAAGAATGCTTCAATGGTAACATCTAAAATGAAATATTATTACCGTTAAATAATTTGACAAAAAATTTTATTTTGAGATTCATCACAAAAGTTTCATTTTCAAAAATGTTACGAATTAATTTTGCTAATTCTTCATGGTTTGAACCTGTTATAGAACCACTTCACTGAGTACCTCTAGACCAGATCCTCTGCACCTTCATGTTCTATAGGCCCGCATGAAGTAATAACATGTTATACAACCACTTCACTGAGTACCTCTAGACCAGATCCTCTGCACCTTCATGTTCTATAGGCCCGCATGAAGTAATAACATG
>JAQQZZ010155426.1:0-12338 GCA_030265115.1 Mopalia vespertina | reverse complement strand
TCTGTCGTCTATTTTGATATTTTAATATTAAAGTCTAAAGCTAAAAAAATGTATTTTTATGGTAGCCATTCAAATTATTATTAATACCAGTTAGGATATCATTTTGGATGTATCTTTCAAACAAAGCGGGGTGCCACCCTGGATTTCACTTAAGTTTAAAAGATCAAAATTGAACATAAGAACGAGAGCCCAGGGTCCACCTAGCTCTCTTAAGCTCTGAAGGCTCATTTTGGAAATATATTCTCGGCGAGGACGGTGATAGATCGGTATTTTATCATCCATTTTTTTTCTTTGTAAATAGTTTCTGTTCAGAGAAGAAATATGATTATTTGATGATTCAAAGACCGAGACCGTGGCCTAGTGCTTGGCGTTTCTGCCAACTAATCCTACTTCGATGTACCGTCCACGGGTTTCGAGACTGTTTTTACTCAACCATGTATATCGGAGGCACACGATGTGGCTCCGGCAATCGCGGGGTGGTTTTGATGAAGTTTTATTTCGGTTTTCCGCGGTATCTAAGCACGGAACAGTGTGATATAGACAATTCGTTGTCGTATAAGGGAAATACAAGCGAAATTCCACCTGTTCACACCGCTGTCAGTTTAACATCTGAGGCTGCATGGCATCATAGCATAATCCCGGTGTATTTATACAGTTTTAAGTTATAGGACGACGACCGCATAATTGACCGAAAATTACCGAATATTACAACACATAATTGTCTTGGGTTATGACCAAGCGGGTTATACGCAATGCCATAGAGGTAATTTCATTACTTCTAAGCAAGGTAATTATCTACTTGCAGATCAAGATTCTCAAACTAGACTTTTCTACATCATCCCTAATATTCACAAACCACAGGAGAAACGGCCCCAACCATCAATGCCACCACGTAGACCTATAATATCAGATCGTTCCTCTAAATCTTACCACGCATCGGCAAGTATTGATTACCATCTCAAACCAATTGCCAACAGGCATCTCAGTTTAATTCAAATTAGGCCTACTGAGACGTTTTTGAATAAGTTATCTGAAATTCAGATTGATAAAGAGGTAATATTTGTGACGATTGATGAAGACTCCATGTGCACGACTATCGATATTGAGGCAGGGCTTCTTGCTGTTCAAAACACTTTCAATCGTTATCCCGACTACTGACATATCGAAACTGACAAAACTCATTATGAAATGAAATGATGACGAATTCAATGACCAAATATACAAACCAATTAATGGTTGTGTCTTGGATAACAGGTTTTGGTCCTAATTTTGCAACAGTTTTTATGTCAAGGAATCCCTTAGTAACTGTGCTTAGCAGCCCCTGTTTAAACTTCGATATTTGGATAACATAAAAATCCTCTGCCAGCATTCCAGAAATGACCTTGAAATCTCCATTGCCACTTTTAATCAGCATGACCCCAACATTAAACTCCAGTCTTCTATAAGCTTTGTTAGTGAGATCGTTTGATGTTGCGGTGTACAAGGGTATCAATCTAGATACAGCAGGGGCTTTGGATTTTAAAGCATTCTAAAAGCACATATTTAAATCTCCGTAAACGTTGTGCCCACAATTGGTAAAGGTAAAAAGTCTATAGATCGGAAATTATTCCGTTTGTATTCCTATATGACCAGCCTATAGCACCCAGTTTCCTAGTCTCCTTATGCAGGAATATCAAAACATTGAATCCAAAATGTTTTTTCCTCTCTCAAAAAGACCTAGTAAAGCATACAAGCGAAACAGAAATCTAAAGGACCTACTGGTTAAGGATAAACTTCTCTCCTTAAGTTCCTCTATATCAAACAGGTTGTAACACACGTATTCATTTGTTAACTTCTTTATATCTGTAATATCAGTTTGTTGGCTGATTATTACTAACCCGTACTCAATATCTTCTCTTTTTTTACATATTTATTAATATTTTATATACCATTTAAATGGTCATAACCTTTTCTCGAGATACATTTAGGTTACCCATAACAACTCGAGATTAAGATCTTTTTAAAAAATTGTCTCTGTGAGTTTATCTAGAACATAAGATGAGTCATCGATTTTAATTAAATCAACATCCCTATGCCAGTGTGATTACCTTATCAAATATATACTATAGTAGCTATATAGTTAAATTTAAAAGTGTTATGATTCTTATTATAAACTGGTCTGACAGAAAAATCAAAACATCTGTGATGCCGATTTGATCATATATAAGGACTTTGATTTGACGTGAATCCCATGCTTATAAGTAAAGTTTGATATATGTGATGTATTAGAATAAATTATGTTATATTCCATACAATTATTACCAGGTTAATCTGATCACTGCTATCAGTTATAGCGATAATCTCATCCAGACTTTCTTCACCGGACAGCTGTTCACTAATCGCATTTCTTGAACATGTCGGCTTTCTTTAATCCCTCTATTTTATGCTGCTTAATTCTATCAACATTTTAAAATAGTCAATAAGTTTGCAACAAAGGTGATGAGAAACATTGTCTGTAGTATCGATCGGCCGCACCCGTTGTTTTATTCAGGTCGGCGCTGGACACTTATCGATTATTTTTTTATTATTATTCTCCTTTTTATGAATTCAAATTAATGTTTTACTCCTTCATGGCGTTATAGTTCCACTCCTTTCAGTCTTTCATTGTGTGAAAATAATCCGTTACATTTAAAAAAGCAGCTTATGAAAAATATTAACGTTTATTTAGCTGGCAACTTAAAGCAATTAGATCACAAATAGTATAAATGAAAAACATCACTAATTGTATCATATTTTCTAAACGTTATTGGATTTCTTTTTTACGTGGTATAAGCTCACAGACCTAAAAGCTTAAAGATATGCATTGGACATAATTAAGGTATGTAGGCTACTTCAAAGCTTTAAAAGTCACAAAAATAGATTCGTAAAAAGATAGAAACGGTGAGGAAAAATTATATAATTGTTACATAAGATAAAACCGAATTTAAAAAAATCTAAATAATTATCAAGTTCCAATTGAGTAGATCGATAGTCTTCTGAAGTCGGGTAGTGAGTCTTGTCTGGTTCGTAAGGCTGAAAAACAACGGGTAGATCGTTTTGATGAGACAATGAAGCCACAAACAGCACTCGAAATTTCGCAATTCTGAGATTAGCTCAGTTCTCTTGAGCTGCACAATAGAAGAAAAATAGTAACAACGTCTATGTTACACAGATGCTTTATTAAGTAGAAGTACATGTCGCTCATTATTAAATTGCGGACAATGCAACAAACAGACAGTTATCAGCGGTATCAAACGGAGATCCACGTCTTGAAGTGTCTAAGTGGACTGTCCACAATAAAACATTAGAATTGAAATCGTCGTTGCGAATTGTCAAGAATTGTTTACTATTCTCGTTTCTTTATCGATTTACTTTCAAATTTATAGTTATGCGATCAAAGCTAACATAATCGATTGTTACATTTATCGATTGTAACATTAATCGATTGTTACATTTATCGGCTGTTTCATTTATCGATTAGTTTTATCTCGCAATATTATATATAATCTTATTCACAAACGGCAACGGGAACTTTTTTTGTATTGCTTGAGAATAGTAAAGTTAACATTCATTATTACAATCGGTGGTCATTTCTTTATCGTTTAATTTTGGCTCTAGTTACATATCGCATGGCCCGAATGGCCCTGACGTTTTGTTTTTGATTATGCCTGACGGCGAAAACAACGTCAAGGATCGTACGTCTCCTATTGAAATGTGTCGAGGCTAACCACCCACGAATTCCTTTAAAATTTTTCTTCCTCAAACTTAATTTATCAATTTTAACTAATATAGATCAATATTGCACACAAAGGCGTATCATTTTCTCAGAAAACATTTAAAAAGTGTATGCAAATTAGTTTAACTCGGAACAAATCAAAATTCTCTATTTTTATATTTTTTATTATAGCAATGAAGATGTTGTTTTGTTTAATCGAGGATGCAGAACGCAATGCTATCATTTAAAATTGTCCAATCTGTCCCCGAAAGCATCTAGAATCGGAAGCGAGGCCAAGTTCAAGTTTACACAATCATTCATTGCTCAACCAGTACTCAAACAACCTCAGCAGACGTTGAGTTCAAAGTTTGGCAGAATGTTGCGTATTAGTCTGGGCGAAACGAAACATTTTTTTCGATAGTAAGAGTCGAGTGACCCGGTGAGAAATTTCAATAGTTACGAAGTCTTTTAAAATTATTGTGATCAAATTTAAACTTGGTACACATATACTTTACATAAAAGCACATATTTTGATCACAAAACATTTTTGAATGTTACGTAAATTATGTTTCCAAGGAAAATACCTATTCACTTTGGCTAATTTGTATGTGATACTTACATATTTACATTGAAGTCCCAGAGGCGACGTACTTTGAGAGGGAGAGGGGCATATAGTTCCGACCACAGCCATTTAACTAAATTTCAAAATTTGTCTACAAATCAAAGCATGCAGTGACCTTGAATTAATATTAAAAAATATTTTGGAACAAGGCTTGCAATAGAATGGAGAAATCCAGCTTTAAAGCGAATTCAATGTAAAGCGAGAAGGTCATTAATTTGGGTGGGGCAATAACGGAGGAAGGTCTCTATTTAAAAATGTGTCCACCATGTGACCGTATATGGACACATCCTTAATTCAATATTAAATAAATTTCCAGATTTGGTGTAATATTTCTTAATATACAAAGTCGGGATTAGAATTAAGGTAAAGCGTCTACATATCTCACATGAATAATATCTATAAAAAAAATCTTTCACCTAAAGCAAATATACCAACTTTTGGGTGCCTGTCTTTCTTTCGTTCAATATAAACTGGCTTGGGACATCTTCTATTTTCTTCCGATAGACTTTTTAATGATTCAAGATTAGGGTGTCTCTTGAAGCTCGATCGCAGAGCGAGTGAGAGAAAAGGCAAAGGAGCGAGAGAGCGACGGAGCAAGAGTGAGCTTGGGAGAAAGATGGGAAAACGAAGATTCTAGATGACAAAGCGAGAGAGCGAGGTTGAAATTTTCGCACCCTCGTTCCCTTGCTCCCTCGTGTTGCACATTTAAAATGCCTAAACGAATAGAACAAGTTTTGAAATTAGAATTTTTCATCTCATTCTGTGTCAATACATTTTAAAGGGTTGACGTGTAGCAGTATAAAATCATTACATAGTCCCGGTGTTCTTACACAGTTGTAAGATGTCCGACGACGTCCGCACAACTGGCCGAAAATTGGTCAAGATTTATGGCCAGGCGAGCTTTACGCAATGCCATGGAGGAAAGACGGCGATGGTTTTAATCAAATGGGTCGAGCTTGTTGACGATACAGCAGTAAAGAGAATGTTGCGAAATTTATCGGATTGAATGCTCAGCCCTATAGAGACTAAATGACAAAAATAATGTGTAAAATTTAGATATAATAAAGCATGACTTGGCTTAACATAATTTAAACATTTAAATTTCACAAAAATAGACAAGTAGGTCAACCAATCAAATCCCTCTCTTGATACTTAGCATCCATTGGCGGGTTTTCCCCGTCTACATTCTCTCTGCCTTTCTCAGGAATTGTTTGTGTATACGCATCGATGCTTTTTTCACAAGGTCAAATAGCTCCCGGTGGTCCTTCGCAACGATATAATAGAATACATAATAATGATCTGTATTTATTGTCAACAATGTCGGACAAGAAAATTGTAGTTGAATAAAATTAACATATATTAAAGGTGCATAAAAATATTATGCTGGATAAATACGTATTCATAAATTTTTAAACCTACAGTCATATACCAAACTATAATAACGTACAGCTGAACCATATAAAATATCAAACGTTACTGTCACATTGTATAAACAACAGAAATGATATTAAATCTTAATTTACAAATATAATAAATGTTTTATGTAAAAACGTTTTGCGAATGATTTGCAGATATCACATTTAGGAAACGAAGGGGGCAATTTTTTCCTTATTCCAAGGCACGTGTCATAAATTTGATATCCGTGTCACGAATTTGAAATGTTATTTACAATAAATGCCAGTGTTGAAGTATTTTGAATAAAAAATCAATAGATATTTTCGCTTGGTTGAACAGAGATTCAAGAAGCTCGCTTTGATACACACATATGTGTTAGTGTAAAGCGTCCATAAGATTGACCAACACCCGCGCAGTTGCTGGTTGAAATTTAACATTGATTTTGCTTCAATGTGATAGAAAAGTTCACAATACTAGAGTTTCAATACGAGTTAACATTCAACAATTACTCCTGACATGTACAAAACATAATAAATAATGATATGCCGTGATGAGCGTTGCACTATATTAATACATGAGCACAAGTTTTCATTTTGTAACCGTCAAGTACGATTTAGCTGTTTAGCGCAGATTGCAACTGTGAGATAAACATACACCATAATGTTCTGTAGTGGCGGATCCCTATTCTTATACGAAGCTACAGTTACGGAAAACCCAACTGCTTAAACATGTGTAAATATGCAATATAGGTCAACTTAAGCTATAAGAAATTTCTGATTTCAGAATTGGGAGCAATTGTTTTTTAAAGTTGCATTGATCTGCAGCTGTGTAACAAAGCATAGTCCCGGTGTATTTATACAGTTGTAATTTGCCTGATATCACTACACAAGATGATCCTGGTTTATGACCAAACGGTCTATATGCGCAACGTCATGGAGATAAGACGGCAACGGTTGTAATTTAATTGACAGTTTTGTAAAAAGTCAACTGGATCGAAAGACAACAAACAGATCAAAGAAGACAGAAGTGTTAAATCTGTGATGAACTCGATGCCAATCCCATAACACGAACACGTTGGTGGCTGGTCGTCAAGGGTTCACTATTTTAACAGGTGTAAGAGGGGATCGCTAAACTACAGATCAGCCATGTTTGTTTGAACTGTGCACACGGCATTTGCAAGTTGTAAAAAACAAAATAGTCCGTGTAACTTGTAGCATTTCCTTGGTTGAATTGTATCAATGAACAGACAGTCACCGATCAGGGAGTTGGAAAACTGTTTCCCCACACGTGGATATATGAAACGACTATCTCATAGCTGTAATAGACAGCTGTAATAAACTTACCTTTTTTATGGGATGTATTGAATTGTATTTATTTCAGGAGCTTACAGGCCAACGGCCAACTTACAACTTTGATAAGAGGTAACATGTTATATTAAAGTAACAATGAAACAATGAGATCCGAGATTAAGAAATAAAGACACAAAGTGAACAAATTAAAGGGTTTTTATACAATTAATTTTATATTAATAAAGAAATGTTTACCAAGACAAATGTCAATATTGCATTATTCGCCTGTCCACTATCACCAGTATTATATGACTTAGCCATATACTACGGACAGATTCCAGAAAACAAAAGTTTGACAAAAATCGACTATTTAAACAAGATATTAAGCGGAAATGAAATGACCAATCCGATTGCAGTACTTACTGTACCTAATTATGCAGAGATTACGGTCACCATTAAAGACCTAGTATTTTATGGTGCATTTTTCATCTTATGAAGACATTGGTCTTCACAAGTTATAGCTATTGAGCAAGTATTAAAGACAAAAACCAGACAACATTAAAACAATATATTGAGTGAGAACGAATCGACCAATCACATTGCAGTGTAGTTATTAATTTTGCATGGTTTTCGCTCACTGTCAAATATGACCTCTGAGATTGTTACTGTTGAGTGGAAATAAATTCACCAATCAGTATGAAATACGGTACGTAGTTATGAACGGAATACGGCATTCGTCTTCATAGCTTGTTGCTTCTGAACACGTTTGGCAAACAGCGAACAAGTTTAAGCAAGATATTTAGCGGAAACTGTTAGAGTGCAGATGAATCGACCAATCAGATTGCAGTTAAGTAATTCATTTTTCAAGGTTTTCGCTCAATTTGACTTTTACCTTCGTCTTCATCGGTTTTAACTGTTGAGTAAGTTTGTCAAAAATCGGCAAACTTTTAGATATCGAGCAGAAATGAATTGTCCAATCAGATTGCAGTACGGTACCTTATCATTCACGGATTACGCTCAACATCGAACTTGACTTTCGTCTCCATAGGTTGAAGCTAGAAACCAAGTTTGATTAAAAAAAAATCGGTCCGCCAACGCGAACACATGACATTGCCCGTCTTACGGCAGGCGTACAAAAATAAAAGATATTAAAAAAGAGCAAAATTACACAAATTTGTACGCAAGTAAGTAACACAATTTATGTTAACAGATAAACGCACTGATTTCAGATTAGTTTTTAATTGCTCTCTGCTAATAAAACTATCAATGTTGCAGACATTTGCTTAGTTTTTAAAATTTAACATTAACGATTGAAAAAGCTATGTTTTCTAACATTAATGCTGTGTTTAAGCTGTTTAAAAAACGTCTACAGTCCGCAAACGTCTACTAGGTCAGTTAAAACACACCTG
Organism: Mopalia vespertina; assembly: GCA_030265115.1. Taxonomy (NCBI): domain Eukaryota; kingdom Metazoa; phylum Mollusca; class Polyplacophora; order Chitonida; family Mopaliidae; genus Mopalia; species Mopalia vespertina. The sequence goes on along the minus strand of JAQQZZ010155426.1, from coordinate 3,890 downwards.
CTCGACGAGATACGAGCAGCGACACTTGGATGTAAACACTTGTGTTATAATATTAGGTCATAAAATTGACGACAAAGGCGAGATATTGAAGTTTTTATATAGTGTGAAACATATTCACCGGAGTCTTCGTGTATGACCCTTGTGGGACCCCATCAATAGATTTGATTTTTACTGACAATATCATTGAAATGTATTTTAAAAGAAATTCATATGATACCAAGTTATTTTTACCTCATACACACATTTCTAGTTTACTTTGGTGAAGATATTAATCTGACAATATACGTTTAGGTCTATTTATAAATGAGATGGTACAATATTTACTCTCGTTAAAAGTAAATCTCCAACCTTCACATTATTTCGATAGAGTCGTTGTATCACTTTGAAGAGTTATACGGTCTTCTACACAATGGAACGTTTTAACAAGTTTTGTGTCATCAGCATAAATTGATATATAAGATGACATTAGACATTTTGAGATATCATTTACATACACAATGAATAAAAGCTGTGCTAATAATGACTTGCGGGCTGCCAGAAAACACTGGTTTCCACTATGATTCGCTACATTAAGGGTAACGCGCTGAAAACGGTTTTTTGTAATTTTGTAACCAGAAGTCCATTAACCAGAAGTGTGCAACTTCGTAGTCAGAACATCATACCAACACATGGCATCCATATATAGACTCCTATAGAGAGACCATGCGACATAACGCTGCTTGTTTGTATTCTTACCTAGCCTCAAATGCTGGGGTTTTATAGGCACATTACACCCAAAATCGTAAAACAAACCCAGCCTATCAGCGACGCTCTATCGCAAAACCGTCACATGTGTTTGTTTTGATAGTTCATTAGTTCTTTTCAAACATCCTTGGATTCAACATTTGATTAAAACCGTCGCTTTCTTACCCCCTTGCCTTGCGTACAGCCCGTCTGCGTTGAGAAGCTAGATGGTACTTGGTGTTTACAAAATGAGACTCCAAAAAAGGGTCCAACGACTGGAGTTGGATTTTATTTAAACTGTAAACACAAAATCAGCACTGGATCATGTTTATAAGTTGATTTCGAGCACTGCAGTACATCATAATTTTTAAGCTCCAGGGCATTTAGGGGAAAACACCAGATGGGACCAGATTATGTGCCCTTAGTCGACTCCGATATCACAATAAAGGTCTTTAATGTGCCACGGTTAATACACCCATGTCTTAACCTTGGCTTGCGAAGCTGTAGTCAGTAGTGTAGAAAGGATTGTTTCCCTCGTCCATGTTTTAAAAGATAGTGACGTAGAAGTTCAGTTGTGCGCAGTCGGTTCGCAGAAAGGTCTACCCTACGCCGGTTAAATTTTAGTCGGTAGCGCTCGCCAAGCATCGGTAACTATCGGTGACTACTTTGGTCGGATTCTTCAGTCTTAAAGATTCGTTTGCAGATTGTGAAAATTGTTATCGCCTCCATAGGAGGACACAGCCTAGTTATACAGACGTAATTTTATTAAATGGTTGCTATGGCTCAAGACGATAGTATCTATAATTTTGTTGTAATTTCTTTCATACGTATTATTTATTATGGTCATTTTGTATACGAACACTTCAAACATATACAATAAGATAGTTCGATTATGATATAAGTCTGGGTTTTCATTGCATTTATTCGACGACATTCCACGACCACTACATGGCTATTTTGTCACAGCAAACTATACCATGATCCACGCGCCATATCTTGTCGCAAGATAGAGCCAGGTCAACTCGCAAGTGTTCCATTCAATTCTGAAATTACCTCCGCTGATGGTTCGCCATTCGGCCACAAGAAGGTGGCAAGAAGTTGAATATGCCGATTTTTGACAAAATGTCAAACACGCTACTGATATAGGCATTTTTTATGGTATACGCTGTACGCTATTATAGTTAGGTATCTTAGTTCATGTATAGGTTTAAAATTTTATGACTAAGTATTTATCCTTGTAAACACACAATATTGCTTAACCGTATATATAAATAAATGTGAAATATATTTATATGCAGCTTGAAAATATGAAAGTTTTGAGGACAACTGGACAAACAATTTGTTTGTCTGAGGTTATTGACAAAACAGTTTAATATATATTTTTTCATTTCATTATCGCTTCGCAGGACCACCTATAACTATCTCTATTTGAAAAGAAAGCAATGATGCGTAAAACACAAACAATTCCTTAGAAAGCCAGAAAAAAACGCAGAAGCGGAAAACCCACCAATGGATGCTAAGTATCAAGAGGGTGATTTGATTGGTTGCCGCACTTGTCTCGTGTTGTGACACATGATTTATATTTATTCATTTGAATATATATATGTACGTTCAAGCCGACAAACAATTTACTTGTTCAAGATTTTTAACAATAAGTACAGATATATATTTTTGTTCGATCATATAGCAGGACCACTTTTAAGTATTTGACCTTGATAAAGAGTAACGATGCGTAAATCTCAATCAAATCCTTAGAAAGTAGGAAGAATGCAGACGGGAAAACGAGTCCATGTATGCTTAGTATCAAAAGAATGATTTGATTGGTCGACATACTTGTCTAGTCAAGATTCTGACCCATGTCTTTTCAAATGAAATTAAATGTTAGAGCCAAAAATGCTTTATTATATCTAAATTTAACACAATCTTTGTCATTAAGTCTCTATAGCCTGAGCAAAATAATGATTTGAGCATGGGTGTGATTTAGACAAACCTCCCGACATTGCGGTATCATTGCGCTCGGTCCATTTGATTAAAACCGACGCCGTCTTGACTCCATGACATTGCCTATAGACTGCCTGCTCATAAACCAGTCCATGTTGAGTAGTAATATTCGTGAATTTACCGTAAATTGTGTGGTCGTCGTATGACGATTTACATCTGTATAAATACACTGGTGCAATGAAATTATGTCTTTCAGCTACAGGTCAATGCAATATTTTTTAATACGTTATTTATCAAGATTTAGTTATTCTAAAATTATCAATTTGTTGCATTGTTTTTTTGCCCACATTACAAATTTAACAGTTTTAATCTGCTGGATTTTTCCGTAACTATGGCGAAGAACAGAGATCCGCCACGTGACTGCCTGGGAAGAACGGTATGGAGCGGGTTTATCCCAAAGTTGCAGCATATGTGTTGAAACGCTATCTGGTACTTGATGGTAACATAACGCGCTCGGGGGTTATAGATGTATGAATATACACCAAAATCGTTGATTTTGTTCGCCGTAAGCCTATTTACCGGCGTATACACAATATAATCCCTTGAGAGGGCAGACCTCGAATTTACTGTGCACAATGTGACGTCAACTCGGACGTCAAATGACATGCATTTAGTTTGTTTTTTCAAATCAACTGACAGCATAGTTAGCCATTCTAAAATATAATCGATTCTACTTCCTGCGTCGAGACATTGACTCTAAGATAAACCCGCGCCATCTTGTTTTGCACTTCTTTTATTTGCTGGTCTGTGACATACGTCGCTCCTAATATTGGCGGAAATTAATGACCTGGCAAAGCGTACGAGAGTTGCCTTAGTCCGCTTCAGAAAGGATCGCAAGAATACGATTGCATAGTTAGCGCTTTGTAGTGAATTCGGAATTGTCGTAATTTATTCCTAAATTAAATTTGCGTATTCTATAGCCATATCAACTTCGTTATGTTTATTTTAGTGTGTGGATAGTGTGCACATGCCGGTCAATAAAATATACCACGACCGAGCGTAGCGCTGGTATCGCAACAACGAGAATCACGCGAGTTCGGCCGATGTTTTTAATAACCCAAGAAATTTCGTATGGCTTTTGCATATGTAGCATAGGAGTATATTATTGCTGAGTCCAAAACAGACAGAAACTCTCAATTCTGTATACAAACACGGACTCATTATAT
>JAQQZZ010155415.1:0-12338 GCA_030265115.1 Mopalia vespertina | reverse complement strand
TGTCAGTTTTTCAAGAATGCAGTATTCTGTCTCTGCGAAAAATAAGTTACTACCAAACAAAATAATGAAAAGGTATAATTGTACTCCTACTGAACATATCAGATACAAAATTCGATAATGTTCAGGCAGAAGTTTCCGGAACATTTAACGTTTTAGGCATGTTTGTCAACAGCAAATTATAAATTGGCAAACCCACATTAAGTAACATTGCTCAACAGCAACAGCACAAAAACATGTTTAGCAATATATACTAATCTCTGTATTGCTACGTTTCCTATTGCAATGTTGTTTAGGGAAGCACTTTCCCATTCCATCTATCTCTTCGGTAACCCACACAGTGTGGAAGGGACAGTCCGTCGTCATATAAGTGAAATACCCTTAAGTACGACGTTCAACCCTATCCGAACAAAATCAAAACAAACTTCTCTTTATTGGTCACCATGCCTGATGTCAATAACTTATGAAGTCTTTTAGTTGTGTACATAGTGTAAATACATAACTTGTTGCACAATAACTTCACCAGTTTGACAAAGTCTGGAGCCCAAACCGAACGTAGGCTCAAACCGCTAAAACTACTTGTTTGTGTTCTACGAATTGATGGTCTATACAATTTTTCATATTTGATCAACACAACCGCGTTTTATTCACCCACTAGAGCCCGACTTACATCGAGTTTTAGACGTTCGTCATATAAGTGAAATTCCCTTGAGTACGACATGGAATCCAAATCAAACAAAGATAACTTTACAGATATCGATATATCACATTAACGACTGACGAACTGCATTATCATAAGAATGTTGGAAGCAGACTGTAAACTCCATTTCAAATTCCTATGCCCGAAACTCTTTAACCTGTGAGGTATTATTGTTATATGCATCATATTGTTATATGCATCACAATGAAACAAGTATTTCTTTCTCTAAATAAGATTAATATAGTTGTAGGTAAATGTATACATGCATGTATGTATGTATGTATGTATGTTGGGCCTGTAACCCAAAGGTCCCGGTTTCGAATCCCGGTGGAGGCAAGCAAATTTTTCTCTCTTCATTTATTCCAAATATGTATGTATGTGAATAGCATTGTCATTATCTACATCTGCCATCGTCAGGGAATCTTTTATATGCTGGGGAACAAGCCTATATCTGATTCGAGCCTTTTGTTCGGGCATCGTCATGTCCACGGTGGACTGTTAGAAGTATGGCTGATTACTGACCGCGCATTGTTGTGTGAAATTCAGCAACACAGTTTCGCTTTGGAATGTGTAGCTTTCTTTTTTAAAGAAAATCGAAAAACTTCCATTATCATGCAGGCCAATGGCTGATTCTCGTATTTTCTCCAGTCTTTGTTTGATTGATTGATTGATTGATTGACGGGTGTTTTACGCCGAGCGTAAGGAAGGTTATTTCACCTAAATGACGGCGGTGTATTCCAACAATAATTGACACTAGCAAAACCAAGATGTGAAGCGTTTCCATAATGTTTATAAGTTAATTTTCCTTCAGTGCTAAGTAAAGACAACATTGCTACTCTTCAAACAAACTGCCCTTAGCCGGAGGGCTTCTTTGGTTTTAAATTTCAACGGATTTGTGTTGTCTTTAAATATGCATATGCATACACATATATAAATAATTATAGATATGTTCACACCACAACGTAGCCTAAATACCGCTGAATGTGGCGTCAAACGCTAGTTAATCAATCAATCAAAATGAAAAAGAACAGGCGTCGCTTAAACAAGTAGCCATGTTAAGGTCGAAGTTCAGAGAGTAATAACAAAAGGGTTTGTTGCAATACAGTGAAATATTTCTTTTAAGAATAGTATTGATTGAATAAATTGAAGCAGACAAAGCTCTGCTTCTGGTCATTACAAACATTAATGACAATGGTATGACGGATAAACATTGTCTTGGTAGTGTGAACATAAAGTAACAAATAGTTGTACATGATTCAGAAGTATATATCCGGCCAATAACAATGATAGGGCCGCCACAGCATTCCCACCGTCACATACTCTAGCAGTCGCATATGTTACGCTAGCCACACGGCGTGTTTTGAATTCGCGGAGATAGAAGTCCTGCCATCTCGTATGGCTTTTGAAGTGGTGATTTACTGTCGTCCTGCGGCCACCGTAGGTTTTTGACAAATTTTGATCGTGTGACCAGACTGCCATGGGGACCGTACGGAAAGCGTGCGTTGAGCGTACGAGAGCCGTGCGTAGGATGCCTTACCCGCAGATTGGGCAACATACCGCAAGATCACAGTAGGGTCGCCTTAAGGCTGTCATAAAACGCCAGTGGAATTCCTCCGTCCGCTGCAATTTTGTGAGGATTGTAGGGCAGGTGCACGGCAAACGTCAAACCACCGCACGCCCAACGTATGGTCGCCGTGGAACCTCTCTACGGCATGGCTATGGCGTGTGTAATTGCTACGGCGAACCTAGAAATGACAAAAGTTATAACTCCGCTCTATAATCGCACGCAAACACCTACGGCCTGTAAAATGTATGGATACACCCAAGAATCCTCTGCGGCCGCCACATGCATATTTCGATTTCGGGGGCCTACAGCGTATCTTAGCAAATATGACTCAGGCATTAGTCATATTGACGCAATTTACACAATTAAATAATCGTTCAACCTTAGGGATGCTCTAGCATAGACTAGAATACAGCACACCAGCATATGCCAGCAAACAGACTGATAATTGTCTTCCACATTTCCAATTGAACAAAACCACCAATTTTTTCTGCAAGTTCCATTCGCATATAACCTTGATGACCAGTTTCTGTCTGTTTGACGTAACACCAACAACCTCAATGTTGTATTCCTAAAACATCTACCATATGTAAGCGTGTACTAGAATCTGCGGGTCTATACATTCTGCTTTATGTTTATTTATGATACACCCATGAACACACGACTACTAGTAGCAACATATGCAAATCAGCTTGATTGCCTCTTGGATGAACTAAGAGATTCGAGAATTGTTTCACTCCTTGACCAAACTTGCCAAACACGACCTACAACCTCAATGTTGTATTCCTAAAAAAGCATACCATATGTAAGCCTGTGTAGAATCTGCGGGTGTATACGTGCTGCTTTATGTTTATATACACTGTTAGAACACATGCTGTAAATTTACAACAAAACACCCAGAATACAGTTTTAATTGGTGTAAACTATTAGCGGTGACAATTGCTCTAGCATAATACAGCTAGCAGTGCTGTTAATATACAAACATTTTTTACAGTGTACAACTGGAAACACACAGATCAGGTTAGTTGTTCTTCAGAATATATAATCATTCCTTTACATCCCTGTTCAATGTTGTGACAACATATATCGGTGCGTTATTTGTTTTAATCAGCATAGATCCGGTAATCTGTGTTTGTTACCCGTTTGTTGTATACATACAAGGCAATATAGTGCGCGTGAGGTACATGTAAACGGACAAAGCGGTTGTTTTATAACGCCGATGTGAACTATAAATTAAAAACAACATGTAGCCTCACTTACACCAGGATAAGATGAAATATAATAACTTTCTCCAAGGATGCAATTTGTATGCTAATACCCTATTAGATTTTGTAATACTTGCTGTGTAGCGCTTATATGTACTGACGTAGCTATATCGGGAATCAAGTTTCTCAGGTATTTTTCAACAATAAAATTTAAAATAAAGTAATGGACCTTATTTTTGCTCTATAACATCAACAGATCCAAAGGCGCCATTGTTCTTTTTTTCTTTCCATTGAAAAAAACAATAGTCGCCTTAGAAAAGGGTATTGTATAAAAAGATAGGAGAAGTAGTCACCTTCATTAATTCTGTGTTACTATATTGAACTTTTACCCAGATCCCACAAAAATAATGTTGCTTTGGATCTTCTCACAAACGGCCCACCTGACTAAATATATATTTGTAGTATTTCGAGAGGTAATTTTTTAATGTAGATAAAGAAATGTTGCTTGCCTCTACTGGGATTTGAACTCGTACCTCTGGCTAGCAGGACCAGGTGCCCGTTTCACTAAGAGTTCTTTGCTTACGCAAAACGTAATTGCCATGACGACCAGTGTTGAAGACATAGTGTTGCCATGGCAATTACGTTCAATGAAGCTAAGATCGCTTTGGGAATCGAACCACAGCGCTCCAATTACCGTCTGAGCTTCAGAAGCCCACGGCGTAGATATAAGTATTTAAGCAGATACATACAAATGAGTATTTCACTTACTCTGATTGGAATTGAGAGAGCCTGTTGGAGTATTACAGTGAACCAGGTCGGGCCAATTACACATGCCTGTGGTACTGTCGTATAGCAAACTCTCTGGACACGGTGTATCATAGGGGACGGAGTGAGAGCATTGCAGGAATCGGCTACAATCCGTTGGGTGGGGGAAGTTACCGTTACTGACTGGGCATGTGAAAGCCCCTCTGTATTCTAATCCAATAGGCATCTTTGGTTTGACAATTTCTGCATCCCCCGGAAGTTTAAGGCTGGATTGTTGGTCTTGATGTGGGTGGCGGTGACCAAGGGGGTAGGGCGTCGTGGAATGTCCCTGAATAAGACCCCCGGGCGGCTCGAAACAACACCTGTGAAGGATTGGTCCTGTACAGAGACAGCCATCGGGTCGAGGAAGTCCCATTCGTCCATCAGGTGCCCTTTGCTGGACATTGTAACGCCCAAACTGATCCCCATTGTTCTTGTGGCCCTGCTGAAAGTTACTCTGTGACTGATCACCTTGTGGGACACGTATACCTCCAATAATCCTCCCATCGATTTCTGGGCTTCCGAATCCAGGATATTGTCTTACCTGATGTTGGCCTCCAAATTGTCCCTGATCTTGTGTTCGTTGACCTTGGAAATATCTATTACCTTGATTGGCGCGTGAATCTTGTCCAGGCGGCAGACGACCGTGGAATCCAGATCCGATGCCTTCGCCGAAAGCAGGTTCACCTTCAGCCACTTTGCTTGTACCGTTAACATCATCGGTGAAATTGCCTCCATCAAAACCAGACTCGATTTTCACTTCCACGGAAGAAGTATCGTTCTCCAAATCATTTCTTTTGTAATCAACTTTGACTTCTTTTTTAATTTTGGGGGTATCCGTTCTCTCCTTTTGAATAGTTTGGCGCATGAACGCCTCCAGTTCATCATCAGCTGCGTCGCTTTGTGCAGATCCAATGGAGGCAATCACGATCACTAACAAACAAACTGAAAGTATCCAAACGACTTTTGTCAAATAAAAATCATATTATACTTTAATCAGAAAAGAATCAATAAAAATAAGACTTATGGACCTTATATATTTTTGTCTCCATGCAGAAGCAAATTCCATGTCCTATAAACGGAATTCTAAACAGCAACTGAGAAAATAAAAATTAGTACACCCATTAGGTACGAAACGTATCTATTTTGTAAAAATTCCTCTTGCTGATTTCGATTCGTACTGGAGCATTTGTAGGCTTAGATTGCCACCACCCAATATTTCATCCCATGTGGAGAGAGTAGAATGATTCCAACAGGACACCAACCCAGGTCATGTGAGTTAAAGGGTCCACACTATGTAGGGCATGTTAGTCCGGTTATGTGATCTGCGATTTATGCAAATCATTCCACTTCCGGGTACATCCTACATCTTTCTAGTTCTGACATAAACGGGAAATATTAAAGATGCCAATTCTCAGGCACACTGCAATATATAGCAACATAATTTTAAGGAGGTACCCGGAAGTCCGGTAGAATCAAACGATGCTTACATGCCATAATGTTGACTGAACTAGTTAAACAGGATCGCCATATCATTTTAAAATGGATTCGTTCAAAAAGTAACCTCTCTCTTAAACATTGAACACTAATTCACTCATCAGCCACGGTGGCGGAGTGGTCTAAAGTATACCCTATAGACCCTAATTCAAGTGCCGCGAGTTGGATTCCAACAGACCCCATGTGAGGTAGTATGGGACCAACCAATGCAAGGTTGTTGATTGTTGGGTTGGAAACCGCACTCACACATTCTCGGATTGGAATCAGACGTAAAGTAGGCCTACCAACGGATGAATGTCATTGACAAAGTCGAACAATGGGATTTCACCCTAATTTCTTCTGGGCATACACGGGTAAATGATGTAAATACACACTCCTTAACAGTGTTTAGTTAAAGGTGTCAAATGCGTCCAGTAAGTGACCACTATACGAAGCCACCATTCTTCTGAAGTGAGCCCTTCAGGACAATTGTGGTCTAACTACATGTTTCATGATTTGACTTTGAAAACGTGTAGGTTAAAGGGAAAAAAAAAAGGCTTTTTACAAAGAGAAAGCAGAATAAAAACAATCAAATCGATGAAAGAAAGACGGAATATATTGGAAGCTATTTTTTACATATATCTAATGGTTTGGGGTCATTGTTTAAAGAAAGGAAAAAAACAATTATGCAGTTAGGCCACTGTTGTTTTGACTGACTCAATTAACACATTCCATGTTAAGTCCTTTAGACGGGAATAATTCTCCCGCTTAGCATCACATTTTTGTGATTGCAATACCCTGTTCGAAAGAGACTATATATGGTCGACACGAAAAGAATTCCAAACATTGTGAATTGTTGACAATAATTCAAAGACACAAGCATATGATATGCCTGAACTGAATTGTATACTTACGGCCCCATTTCGCTTCCATGTTTGGATTACTCCGACTTTTTTCTTTCAATCCCTGGGGACAATTGAACACCTAATACATTAAGGAGGATCAGTAAAAAGTGGCAAAACTTTGTGGAGGTGATATATTAATAGAGTCAGCAAACAGTCCATACAGTCAAATGTATTTGCGGAAAAAATGTGTTATGACGATTTGTCACAAAGATCACAGAGTCCTCACGTACGGACTGGGCAGGTCACGTTTTGAGCCGAACAGACGAGTGATACAGTTTCGATGAACTTTCGGCAACCTTGAGGTCAATAAACAATCCGTTACAATACCTGGCCGCGAAAGTACCCATCGAGTCGTGTGTTAAGCGGCTTGAACCAACATCTCTCTTTCGACCTTCATCAAGAGCAAAACGTGAACAAAGGCAACTATGATCTTATGGAGTTAATATATTAGAAATACCACAATCAACAAGTTAAAAAGATACCCCGACACCTTCACATTGTATTACAATAGTTACTACAGTTTAACTCGACACGCAGCAAACCAATCAAACATACTTCATCGCAATTTAAACATAAATAGAGCTATGCTCTATATACTACAACAACTTCTTCTCTAGCAAATAGTTTTATTCTCTTGGATAGCGAGTTAGGTGAACGATTGGCATTTCTCGCACTTCTTCTCGTTACTTGTCATGTACAGGCAGTCAGCCAACGTGTTATCTTTAACGCCACGTGATGTTTTGCCTAGAATAAATGATAATAAAGCCAATAGTGCACCTTGATGTGGCTGGCGAAGTTGCTACAATAAGTGTAGCAAACAAAACACTCTTAATTCCTCGTTCAATCAGTATACAAGGTGGCACCACAGTCTCTGGCGGATTTGTTGGACTTTACTGTAGAAAACAGAGTCGATACATGCTGACAAACAGTTAAACATTTTTTTGAAGTTGTTCTCGATGGCGGAAAAGGCAAGCCTCGGGAGTAACTGAATCAAATTGGATATATAATACATGTACCTCCTGCATCAAGACGTCTTAGTCTGGTGCACTATATAGAAACTATCGCGATAATATTTTTTAATTTATTTTTTAATGATCTATATTTCCGATGTTAGATCAACGGGATTACATCTCAATAACATATCATTGCCCAGCATTATTTTGGGAGGAAAGCTGGGTAGTAAATTAACCCAGAAAACCCACGACCGCTGGTTGTTGGCATTCCAGCCCATATACGGAATCGAACCCGCGACCCCAGAAAGGAGCGGGATAGGTGCACCAGAAGCATACACTCTCTAGAGCGTACACTCTAGACCACGGAGGATACAAATTCTATAGGTTTACAATGCGAATGGCGGGTGCTGTTTCGATGGTCTCGGTGGTGAATGAGTGCAATAATATAACAACACAAAGTATAATGTAAACCGGTCCGTAGCTTACACCAAAGCACTTCGCAGATGCAAAATAACACACCCACAGACAGCTTAAATCACATTTAAATATACACTGATCCCTTTTCCATCCGTTAGCGGATATAGCCTACTTATTGAAGCGTATACATAGGAAATAAACTGTAGTAAACATAGAAGACAATGGCCTTTGAGTGAAAATGAAATGAAATGTAGATCCGATGACATCTCTTGAATATCTCGTCGAGACTTCTACGCAAAGGTTTAAACAAAATAACTCAGATTGATTCTGCGAGCTACCTCATTTCCGGAGCTTCCGGGACATAGGCGGCTCCTGGACCCGTGCATCAATTGCTGGGATTGTCCACTATCACATAAATGCTTTTAATAATTCATAGTTTCCTCTGATACAGTTGTAGATCATAAATCAGGAAAGTTTAGATTAAGCGGATTTATATACATAGAGTTATTTATAGATATCACGTTGTAGTCCTTCTAAATATTTAAAATCTGCAAGTTGTTATAATCACACAACCTCTAAAATCAACAGACATTCAAAAACACTTACAGTTTTTTTTAGTTATTTTTATTTTTTTTTTTTTTTAAATTTTGAGATGGACAACATATTTCCAGGAAAACGTTTGATTGACACGACTGACCACTTTACCATATTTCATATCGCTTCGTTGTCATTAAATGCTACACACACTCTTAGAAATAATGGTTATTTAGAAAAGGGAATGGTTCTGTATGGAACCATAACGACAAAAGCGGTTCTTTGATGTAAGAAGAAAGGGAGAAATATTTGGAACAGTCGGTATGTGGGTTCCATACAGAACCATAAAGGGTTCTAAGAGAGCCATGACTGAAGAACCTTTATGGGTTCCATTGGAGCCATATTTTTCTAAGAGTGCAGGATTGACAGTTATACTTATCGTAATACGTTCGACTCTGATCAACTTAAACTTTTGCAATCGGATAGCGAATACTGCATGAAATGACGTCATAAAATCTGCAGATGCAACTCAACCACTGATACATTTTGTCACTGTTTTCCTATTTCGAAATCCTCAAAATCTTCAAAATGCAAAATTATATAACCCTGTGTATCTTATACGGTTTACTCAATTCCATATATGCGGCACAACGTTTGTGTCGTTGTCAGATTAAAAAAGCAAGCGAAACTACCTGTAGAGTATATCGCACTTAACGAAATAAATTAAATACATTTTTGAATGCCATGAGGATATAAAATGTACTGGAAAGTGCTCAACATGCTATTGAATAGGCACAAGACTATACTTTCTGCCTTAAAACGAGTATCAGCTTGACTACACGGCATAATCAGCAAAATATAATCTCGATTGTTCAATTCGAGTTTCGTGGTCACCATTTTAGCGTTCGTGGTGCCTCTTCTCTGTATGAGAAATGAGTGTCTGCACAGGAGATGGCTCAATCCACCATATAGTTTCCTACTTGGATCTGTCGAAAGCGTTTGATGCTGTGAACCATTCTATTTTGTTATCTGGACTAGAAGAGTCGTCGCTCAGACCGCTTAACAGTTCATTAAGTCGCTCCAAGTATATGGGTTTTGGCGACTAACGTACATCTGTCCTTGGGCCTTGAAGCCCTTAGAACTATGTTTTTTATTTACATCAACGAAAATCATCTTATCCACTCTTCAGCCATTCTTGAATTAACCATCTTTGCGAACGACACAAACCTACGGGGCCGTAAAACGGACACGAAACAAATCTGTTCAATTATCTCGTTACATACTTCGACTTATTAAGTCGTTACCTCGGCTTATAAAGGCACTACTTCGACTTATTAAGTCGATGTAACGAGGTAAGTAACGACCTGATGGACCAATCGAACTTCATCAGTTCTCCGTCAAGATTTTCTCGTAAAAACTGATATGTATGTTAACTACTCAACTGTCAGTCCTTTCTTGGAACAGGGTTTGGAATAATATTTCTTGAATTTCCGTTTCATGCAGCTGAAAGCGACTTTTGTTAACCATGCAAATGAGCCACGGATAAATCAGTCATATGCTGACTTATTAAAGGGAAAGGCAACTGTTTTTCGACCTAAATTTATAATTTTGATTGCATATTTTCAAAGACAACCATCTATATTGCACTTGCAATCGAATAAGCATAGCCGTTAATTAGTTAATTCAAAAAGCGGAACTGACGTCATTGTTCCAAAACACGGTAGTTATATCATCTAGTCGTGGCTGTCCCTTATTGCCTGCACTGGTGGATGCTATCACACAAAGCTGAAAATGAGGGATCAGTCCCAAACGAAACAACAACAACAAACAACCACTTGTACATATCAACCAGTTAGCTGAAAACCTGCTAAACGCATGTGTTACTCAAAGAGCTATTTTGATATGTAAAACAGATGAACATTGCGCTTGGAAGACACAGCTTATGTATACGCCGTGTTATTACAGATGCCTTCGACTACATCCACAAGCAAACGGACACAACTGGTGACCAACCGTGTTTTCAAACAATGACATCAGTCCCGTCTGTTAAATTAACTAATTAACGGCTATGCTTACTCGAAAGCAAATGCAATACGGATGTTTGTCTATGAAAATATACAAGAAAAATAATAAGTTTAGGTCGAAAAACAGTTGTCTTTCCCTTTAATATGTTCATTATCAATGAACAATCATAAAATAACTGTTTTAGAAATTGAAAATAGTCTAAAAAATGCATACAAGCGACAAATGTGCGTTTAATGTAAGTGCATTAGAAAAGTAGGTATTATTCCTAACGTAGAAAACTTTCTGTTTGCTCTACGTTTCTACACTTAATTGTGTCATTATCATGAACTTCTGTGTTCGGAATTGCACTACTTGTGTATTTAAATGTGAAGCTGTGACAAAAGATAAGTTCATTTCTTTCATTTATAATTTCTTAATTACATATACTTACAAGTTTAACTTCGCGGTATGTCTCGTTTAAATGATCAATTATAAAAATAATTACGTTAGCGATGAAAACAAATGTGCGTTAGTTGCAAAGGATTTCAATAAGGTCACTCATATCATTATATATATATTTTTTATAATTTCTTTATAACATAATTATGCTTTCATGTTAAATTACTTACCTACAAATTCAAATTTCACCTAGCGGTATGTCTCGTTTAAATGAACAGTTATCAAAATAATTGCGTAAACAATAGAAACAAATGTGCAATTGTGGCAAAGGATTTCGATAAGGTCGCTTATATCATTTATAATTTATTTATTACATATACTTCCATGTTAAATTACTTACCTCCAAATTAAAATTTGACCTAGCGGGATTCTCGTTTAAATTATCAACTATATGAAAACTTTGCGTTCATTTACTGTGGAAACAAATGTGCGCGTTATTTGCAAAAGCTTTTGATAATTTGAGTTACATCATTTATAAATTCTTTATAAAATATATTTCCCCGTTAAATTACTAACCTCCAATTTCAAATTTCAAAAGTCGCATTTAAATTATCAATTAAGCGAAAATTAGCGTTAAGAGTGCCAAAAAATACTGATAAACATATTATGTATAATTTATACATTACATATATACTTCCGTGTTGAATTAATTACCTCCAAAGGCCCCAGGAGCTCCTAGCTGTTTATTATTCTGTATTGTCGAGAAGTACGTCTCATCTGGGACCTGGGTCCCATTAACCCAAGCCAGAAAATCATAAGCCTTTTTGCTGGTGAAAAGGAACTCGATGAAGGCCCTGGACCCCGCCATGTGCACAGGCCCCTTGACAACAGTTATATTATAAGGGGCCTTCTCTGTCTTTGTAAGCCTCTTGTCGTCACGCCTGACAAAATATAATGTAAACAGATTGTCAGCGACATCAATTTACAGTTCTGAAATAGCAGCATGAATACGAGATTTACATGATAAACTATCTAAACCAAGTCACCTGCCCGTCAGCCCCTATTCGTTGAAGTTCGCGAAATGTACGAGATTTTTGTTCACATAAAATATATACCTATAATATTTAGTTGTTGCCTTTTAAATGTTGGGACTGCATGTCTAGGAGGCATCATCCATGTATTGTGTTAGACCCTAAACTTCAAGCGAATAGTAACGGTCCATTCGTCAATATTTCTCCGTGGGTCCATGTTGTTTCGACTGTTTGCAGGTCTAATCCATTACGCACTCAATCAACCAATCACTCAACTTATCAATCAACCAATCAGTCAATCAATCGAACATTCGGTGTGTCGGTCGGTCGGTGGATCGTTTTGTCGGTG
>JAQQZZ010155394.1:0-12338 GCA_030265115.1 Mopalia vespertina | reverse complement strand
CCTTCATCAGAAAATGGTTTAAATGATAACTTCATTTTGACTCAATATTTTGCGTTTTTGTTAAGCCTTCATCAGAAAATGGTTTAAATGATAACTTCATTTTGACTCAATATTTTGCGTTTTTGTTAAGCCTTCATCAGAAGCTGGTTTAAATGATATCTTCATTTTGACTCAATATTTCAGAATTTTTTATGCCATCATCAGGAGATGAGACTGACTATCTCCTGATGATGGCATAATAAATGCTAAAATATTGAGTCAAAATGAAGTTATCGTTATTCGCAGTACTTATGTACACAATGAGGTCACGTTAAAGTATAGTCATGAAAACATCGTTCACTTTTTCGTAAAAGCGGCTCTGATCTGTTGTCATAGGCTGCTTTGCGTCCAATGCTTGTCTTGCTATAGAGTTTGCTGCCATTGTTGTCAAGGTGATTTATGTATACCTAGTGGGCTAAGATGCTCTCATTGTCTGGAATAACCTGGACAACGATGAAACACCCCAATCAAATTATTATTCAGTTTATTACAGTGCACCCCTTTCTAACTTTTTGTATTTTCACCTGTTCTGAAACTTTTTGTTTTTTGCATCGTAGTTCACTCGCGTTGGTCCGGCACCAACTGCTGATTGTAAAGTTCGAGAATAAGCGATTCGAAAAAGTAGGGATTCTATACAATTTTTGAAGTACGATACCTGTCAATCTATTTTCGCCTCCTAATCAACCGCTAGATATTTTTAGTCCCGTCATATTAACGGTATCCTTTCATCTTTCGAAGGTAGTCACCTTGTTTATTTAGGGATAAATGTTGAGATTTACCATCACTGCCATAGAGTGTGCATTCTACACAGTTTTAGGGCATCCGTCAGTCTCTCCTCGCCCCCTTGTCAGCGTGTGCTTATTATCAGTTTTGTCATATTTACGGCATCCTTTCATCTTTCGGCTGTTTATTTAGGGAGGTAGGGAGTTTTGTACTCCTGTCATAATGTTTGCGCTTTTTTTTGTTGCGACACACGTTCAGTTATAACATAATGAACAAGACTCTATTGATTTTCAACTTCTGGATTTTTATTCGCAACATTCAAGTGTAGATACAAGCACCGTTACTAAAACATTGCTAGTCTTTGCACTGAAACTTCCGTGTCAATATCCGGAAGTTGAAAATACACGAAGTCTTATTTGTTATATTACGGTGCTTGTATCTGCACTGGAATGTTGCGTGTTAAAATCCAGAAGTTGAAAATCAATAGAGTCTTGTTCATTATGTTAAAACTGAATGTGTGTCGCAACAAAAAAAAGCGCAAACATTATGACAGGGGTACAAAACTCCCTACCTCCCTAAATGAACAGCCGAAAGATGAAAGGATGCCGTAAATATGTTCATTGTGTAAATGTTTTCAAAATTTTTTTGTATATAATTTAATTTGAAATCAATTGTTTATAGAGATTATAGATTATGTCCAGATTAGGTTAAAATTATTCTGATTTGGTAATGAGAAAGTAATCTTAATATACTCTTTCTTTTGATCTCAAAGTTGGTAACCTAGTTTAGAATCAAATGATTAATATTTTGCCACTCGAGACAATCTAAATTTGTCAAATTTATTACTACTATAAAGTCTTACTCTCCTGTCTTGCTGCCTTCATTTCGGTATGTTATGAGCGGGTAAGTTATCTTCCAGTAATATGCTTAAATAAGCGGACGAAAATCTGGAAATGAAAACCACGTGTTGCAGATTAGTTTTTCCCGCCATATGATTATATCTGATTACTGAGTGACTGACATCAGCGAACTTCTTTTTACCTATAGATAAAGTCTGCCGGTATGAATCAAAGTTATCAAGCGCGAAGTGGTTACTGGATGAGAGGATGGGGGATGACTAAACATGAAATTTGCAAAATATATGTATCTCGGAATATAAGTCGAATTTTACAACAAAAAAGAGATAACCCAAATGTAATATTTTATGTTTTATTTATATCAACCATACATGACACATTCCCCGATCAGCTATGATCACTCCGTCCGATATTCCTACGCCTGAACGTAATCAAACCACCACTTATCAATGTTGTGTGCATTAAAATGAGATCAGTTTTTGCTACTCTACACAATTTATAGTTCTGATAATCCTTATCTGAAGAACTTTTTTATGACTGTGAACTCGCAAATATGTGATTCGTTTTTTGCTAGAGCACGACGTTGTCGATGCTCAACAGATTGGAGTATGGCTAATTGAAAGAGAATGACAAATGCAGCTTTTGTTGCTGTTCTGTTGTTGTATTAGAGGTATTACCCCATTATCTCTGACCTATTGAAATGACTTCACCATTTTAATTTCACTATATCTGTTGTTGGTGCAGTGCATTCTTAACTGGTGTCGTGCATTTAAGCCATTGAACTGAAGTATGCAGACGTCACTAAAAAAAGTTCTGTAGTTCGGACAGGATCAAAGTGCAAAGATTTATAACAAAAAGGGTTTTTCAACGAAATATATTTTCACTTTTATGTGTTGAGAAAATCCTGATATTTCATTGCAATATAAATAATGAAATAGTTTAGCTACTTATTTAATATCCGATTTGTTTGGGCGCTTCCATCAAGAATATGTTCAAACAATTTGTTTTAATTTTAGTTTTAAAAAATATCCAATTCAGGAAATTTATTATATATTTAAAAACAGGTAAAAACCCTATAGTCCTGATGCGAGTCATGTCAAATGCAAGAAAAACAATTTGACTATCATTTTGCATATCAAACGGAAACATTGATACTAAAATCTTGATGTCATATTACTGCCGTCAGAACAATCAGTTATGCTGCACGCCTATACCTATTGCATGGAATAAAATAAG
Source organism: Mopalia vespertina (assembly GCA_030265115.1). Classification (NCBI taxonomy): domain Eukaryota; kingdom Metazoa; phylum Mollusca; class Polyplacophora; order Chitonida; family Mopaliidae; genus Mopalia; species Mopalia vespertina. Next base: position 9,483 of record JAQQZZ010155394.1, on the reverse strand, counting down.
TACTCCGGACGGAAAATCTCCAAAATGAACACAAACCCGAATATCTAGACATGGGCTGATAACTAAGCCAAAGTATTCTTCTGGTTCAGAGGATACAGTCACAGGCAGTCATTTAGGTTACCGCCGATATATGTGTGTCTGTTTATCAAGCGAATTCCAAGCCACACTTCTCCTCTTCTTGAAATCACCCATTCAGATTTGTTCACAGGCGTTAACTTAATCTTGAATCTTCATTTGCGAAAACATCTGTATCGTTGATGACCCTAAAAAGAGATTTAGTTTAGTTTATATGAGAAATGTCATGGGAAAGTCTGTCGAGCTTTTATTGGATCGGTTCAGACTTCGCTTCATAAACACTTCCAGTTCTTGGTTGCGTAACCCAAATATTTATAGTCACCCTGGGTAGTTGCCTAGGAAAAGTGTACCCTTCCGGAATGAGTGCTATATAGCGATACTGTGTGGTTTTATCAGACGAAAGCGATTTAACACGTGTCGTCGGACGCAGTAACAGTCCTTCGAGAAAAAGAAAAAATGGATATAAAAACGTTTGAATTCTACTATTGCAAACAGTTTTCGCTTAAAGTAATATTATTTTCATGGATTAAAGATATTTAAATGTCGATCTTGATTTGTTTGTTAGATGTATGTTATCATTTTACTTGCATGCAAATAAAGTTAAGATATCTACAGAAGGCCGTACTAAAGATTTCTCGATAGTAATGTGTAATTTGACCCTTCATGTTGCGCTGGTTCTATCAGAGTTAAGGAACAACGCGAAGTCGTATGGTGTATGGTGGCATTTCAGTGCGTCTTGTTATTGTCCTGTGTTTGTTGCCAGTGGCGTCATGAACGTCGGTTACATACGAGGTAGTTATATGTCATAATGAGTCGAGATTAAGATCTATTTAGAAACTTGTCTGGAAGTTCATCTTAAACAGGAGATGATTCGTCGGTGGTTATTAATCGAGATCCCTGTGCCATATTTGTAATTGAGATTCGGACGTTGATGGGTTAATTCTGTTTGCAAAGCGTTGGAGCTGACGAACTTATACCATCATGTTGAATCATCTATTGGTGAATTAATGTGCTGTTAGCAACAAATATAACCCGAAGCGGCATTTGTGGTTGGGTAAAGGTTCCCGATCATCAGTCGTAGTTCAATGGTCAAAGGGACACAGTTTATATGCTCTGTAGGCTGCTCACTGACAATAATTTGACCTAATAATCGTTCACGGTGACCAGTGATGTCCAGGGAATAATATTTCTCCCATTGGGCTGACTTGCCATTTTATGACAGAGATGTAAAGCAATAAACAAAACAAAAACAACAACAAAACAAACAGACAGGATGGACAAATCCATTTTAATTAGTTTATGATTAAAAGTTTTGCACTGTTTCTTTTTTCATTAACAGACAATCAGGGGTTACGAACGCTACGGAGGCTTGAAGACCGATTTTATCAGTTCGGTTTGAGACAGTACCCGGAACTAGCCACTCATGTCGGCGAACATGCGCACGATGACGTACTGGAATCATTCACTATGGAGACATTCCTCAACAGAAAGGCAGGCTCTGTCATGTGACTATCTTGACTTTTATTGCTTAACCCCAATGTATTCTTAGCTATAATTTTTCACGAATATACACTCTAAAAATGATTCGGGGATTATCCCTGGAATTCAGACGTTTTTACCTGGATTAATCAGGCTGTACAGGGACAAGTCAATTTCAGGGATTGTCGCTGAATACATTCAGGGTTGTTTATATGTCTGAATTATACAAACTATAATTTCTCCCTAAGTTTCAGGTTGAAGTCCTAATTGTTAAGGTGACATTCAGGGCGGTAATATTCAGTGTTATCGAGTTTGTTTTAAGTCCAGGCGAAATTGATATAGCACCTGAATTACGGTGTGTTTTATTCAGGTGAATTGTATCCTGAGCTTAACCCAGCTTGAAGTGACTTGATTGAGACACTCCAAAGCACATTCACATACCGAATTGTTTTCCATGCTGAGGTCAGGCCATTTCAGCCAACTGGATCATTGGCTGACCAGTAGATCAAGGGCATTTTATCACCAATGAAATATAATTGTTGTCTATTTCGTTTAAACAATTCCTGAATTAATCAGGGATAATCAAATTTCAGGATATTGTGCCGCACGCTATCCTGACATCTCAGGACAATCAAATAAAATTCAACGAGTCATGCGACAATCCCTGAATTAATCAGGGTGATACAAATTTCCGGGTGTTTCTCCGCACGGTAGCCTGAACATACAGGCAAGCGATATTAAGAGAAATTGATCAACCTGAATTATTCAGAACAATGATCCCTCAATGATTTTTTAAGAGTGTACGTATATATGATTATTTATTATTTAAAAAATAAATAAACTAATGTTCACGAAACAAAGAAACATGCATTTTGTTACGTAACAGTTTTCAATTAACAACAGACGACTATAAAGTAAAGGTCTTTGGGTCAAAATACCTTAGCCAACTTTCCAACATACACAAAACGCTTTACGAATATGTGTGAAATTAATCTACATGTGTATATTTACATATTACTGTATAATTGGAGAAAATACAAGAATCAAACATGATAACAAATCTCCGAAAACAGAGCACTGTATGTTTGCTCGACGTTGCGATACTTGGTTTTGTTGTCATCAGTGGTGATTAAACTGAACAACAAGTGACCGGATAGGTTTCAAGTTTAAATGACTTTCCTGTTTCAGATTGAATGTGATGAGATTTTAGAAGAGCTTGCTCAAATCGACCACCAAAGTCTCAACCCTACAGAGAAACGAGATTTGCAGATTCTCAAATATGCTCTGGAGACCTTTGTGGAGGGATATCAATGGAGAAAGTAAGACAACAAATATATATTTTGACCAGACCTAGGTATATTCAATTTTGGGTATAAACTTCATGGAGTTAAAAACAATTGGCGAACTTCACCGTATATAGGATTAGACTGGCTGATGGCTAGTTTCAATATTCTATCATGTAAATTTCGTATCCATTCGTGATTTCGTGCATCTAGTACAAAAAAGGCACAAATCGATCTAGAACCAGGTCTGGATAACTGTTTTCTCGAATTAAGTTGTACATCTGATATAATCGTTTAGGAAATGTCTTCAGTTTGTTGGTCTTGGATGATTAATCACCTGAGCTAAAAAAAAAAGAAAAAAAAAAAAAGGTTATGACCCATTCGGGATTTCCACTGAGTCGCATCTACTTACTGGATATATATTTGAGACATTTTATGAATTTGGTGGGTTAACAATTTTTTTAAGCAAAGATAATCAATTAAAACTGTACGTTCTTCAGTCTACCAGTACTGTATTAGTGACAACAAAGGTGCAGCGATTCCATTTGCACCATCCATGATTATCTTAGCAATGGGTTCGTGTACAATAGCGGTTATGCTCCAAAGCTTTCACATGTGACAAAGCCGCGGGAAGTTATAGAAGTCTTTGGAGGGAGGGGGGATTTCCTTTGCCATGCGTATTTGTGAAATACCATTTGAACTGATAGTGTAAGACGTAGGGTATATTATAATGTCCTTATGACGGTGGCTATTGACGCTGGTTGTGTTTTGCAGAACACATCCCTGGTGTGTGAGATGTTCGAAAGATAATCGAGGTTTTAAAAACGTCAATTACCTCTTTTGTGACCGGAAGTACAGTAATGGTGTAAAGTAAATATGTCTTTTAACAACATGCCGATTGTGTATAAATCAAACACTGAATCAATAACTAAAACTGACTTAAGAGTTCTGACTGTGTTGTCAACCCGAAGAAACTACGACACATGTTCATTCCCAACAGGTCATTTTCTTAAAGCTTCCGTCTTTAACGTTTTGACATATGCTTGACAGATTTGTGTTGTGCGAGGCTATTGTTACCGTTCATTATAACATTTTATATAACAACCTTGGTCTAGTTCTCTTAAACAAACACATCACATAGTCATATCGTCTGGCAGTTCCGGAGTCCTTGAAATAGTTCACCGGATACCGAATAGGCAGACGGCTTGTCAAGGAAACAAAGATATACGATTCTAAGTCTTAAAAATAACCAGAAAGACATTTCTAACGACACGGCGAGTCTTTTAAACATGTCAGGATACTGTTAACTGTTTAATTATTAATTTTTGTGACGGAACACAATGATTCAGAGCATGTACAAGGATCCTTATCAGGTATAATTGATGATTATACGGAAATTAACATTAACATTACCCTGTTCTAAATGAAAGATTCGCAGGTCAGAATTCTTGTTTAAACATTGTGCCAGAACGCTTAGAGTAGAACAGATTTTAGGAATCATTTCCACATCCATTGGCTTCTCAGGCATGGGCATGGTCAGCTGTGCGATCAGCTGTGCTACTTTGACGTTATGTAAGAAATAAGGTAAATTCTTCGTGCTGGGTTACAGTTAATATTTAACCTAGACCTAACCCCAAAGTCGGCGTAAATCCAAGCCATATCTTTCAGGTAGTTTCTAAAAGCCTCTCGTGACAATGTTAAAAAAACCTACTGCCTTGTAATGTAGCCTAAAGCTGACCTAATATTCATTTCCCTATATCACGTTATTCCAGGTTTTTTCAATCTATTAAAAACAATACTAATCACCTTGTGCAAGTCTGAATCGGAAAGAGCAAAAGGCTTTCAGAAGTATCAACTTCCCCTAGTAATCAATTAAATCGACCCACCAGTATTCGGTCTCATAATTTCACTGGTAATTACCGATGGTATAACTACATTTTATCAATTTTATAAGGTAAATGGGTTATTTGTTTTGACATCGTCGCACACTTTGCTGCTAAGGTCAAACTTGCAGCTTGTAGGTCAGTCGTGGTGTTTACATTGCTTCAGGCATTGCAGCTTATGTTATTCCTGATATTCATGGTGCTTCATGGTGTCTTGGTGTTTACGTTATTTCTGTCATTGCAACTTGTCATTCTTTGTATCCAGATCGCTTCAAACGATGCCGCTTGTGTCAGTCCCGGTGTTTACGTTGCTTCATACATTGCATCGTGTGTCATTATTAGTATTTAGATCGCTTCAAACGCTGCCGTTTATGTCAGTCTCAAAGTGGTGTTTACATGGCTTCAATCATTGCAGCTTATGTCATTCTTTGTATCCAGATCGCTTCAAACGCTGCCGTTTATGTCAGTCCTGGTGTTTACACGGCTTCAATCATTGCAGTTTGGGTCACAATTGGTGTTAACATCGCTTCAAACATTGCATCTTATGTCATATTGGTGTTTGCATCGCTTCAAACATGGCATCTTCTATCATCTTTGGTGTTTGGTATCGTTTCAAACGTTGTAGCTTAAGCCTTTCACGGGAAATATGAATTGCATTTTAAGTGAAGTTGTGACAGCCAGCCAGGTTTTAGCACCAAATAAGTTGTTAAATTCGGAACCAGCAGTTAACCATGAAAGACATTTGTCCATGTTATTTGCACACACCATAGAAGAGCACAATCTGTTAAGAAAACTATACAATAAGGATTGGTGTATAGCTTCAACAGAGCGGACAAATCTATTTGGAACAGTTTTCTCTGATTATTCAATTGCAGTAATTAATTTTCTCCGAATCTTGATTTACCCTGGCAACCAAAGATTTGTCTTTGGGTTTCTCTTTTTGCCTTAGCTAGCCTCTTTTGCTTCGGTTTTGCCAATGTTTATATCATGTAGGCCAATATCGATTGGGTCTCTTTGCATTATGAGAACAGCGGTACCGGTATCCGAGTCATTAACAAGAATCGAATAAATCCTTTGAAGCGTGTTTATCTCTTTGTCTTTATATTCAACGACGAATGTAACAACTTTGAATTATACATGCATCATATGTATCGATTGGATAGACTGGAGGCCCCAAGGTTTACGTTCATGCGTTAAAATAATAAATACGCTAAACAAATTCTATGCTCAAACATGTACATGTATAGCTCTACATCCGAGACATTATCTAAAACATGTATATTCTTCCTATGTTAGGAATGATATATAAATTTTGTGTAGTTTGTAGCGCCCCAGAATTATAATTCACTTTCATGACGGTTGTAACCCAATCGTATTCTCGCGAGATTTTCTATAGTGGACGAGACTAAGACAACTCTCGTACGCTATGCCAGGCCATCGCGCAATAATTTCCGCCAATATTTGGGGCGACGTATGCCACAGACCAGCAAATTGACTTAGAGTCAATGTCTCGACGCAGGAAGTAAAATCGATTCTATTTTAGAATGGGCCGAGAGGAGTGAAGATATAGCGACAACAAGTATCACGCGAGATTTGGCCGATTGCACTTCGATCAGATCGTGATCTTACTCTGTTAGTCAGAGCTAATGTAGAAAAGATCCGGGCATCAAACCTTCTCATTGGAGAATCGCATTTAATTTAAGAAAATAAAATGCAAAACTGTGTTGCACACTGATAAATTAAATGGAAAATGGAGCTTTAAACAAAGTCCGAATTGTTATATATTTGTTCGGTACACTTACTGGTAATTTTAATTATGTACCGGCGGTAGAGATACAACCGGAATACCGCTACTTTCGCACGTGTGTGTGCAATTCTCGGAGATTTAAACTCACGAACCACTCACGGACACGTGTTCCAAACCACCAGTCTTAACTGTCGTTCCTTTAGGAGACAACAAACTTTAATGCTTGTTTGATTGGAGTTTAACGTCATACTCAAGGTTATGTCACTTATTTGATGGCTTCGCATTGTTGATAAGAAATCACGTCATGACGACAGCCAATAATCTGCCCAGATTGTTGTTGTTGTTTATAATAATTCTACACAAGGTCAGCAAATAGCATCGAGCTTATGCGGTAGGCCTACATTGGACGGGTCCATCAGGCCAAAGCAGAATAACCATCTGCGCAGCCTGCTGATTTAGTCGTTCGGCATTATATAAAATGTCGGGACATGTGCAAGTTACATATTCCTTGAAAAGTTAGAACTTCCAAGTTAAATTCCTTTTAGCCTTTGATCTTGGTAGAAAAAACAACAACATTTTCTTTGAAAACTTAAAACTCGCTTTTTAATTCGTTCAAGGCTTAATTTAGTTTTGGTTGAAAACAAAACCTTTACAATTTACCCTCCAGAAGTGCTGTCCTTTCCTACCCAAAACTTCTTCAATACCTGCCATCACGTGATCAGTCACCTGTAGGTGAGTCAGAAAAACAGTTTAGAATAAGCTTCTGATCAAACCCATATATTTCTAACTCTAGTGACAAATTTGCGTTTTGTTTGTTTTAGAGTGAGTGTGCGTGTGCAGGGGGAAGAGGGCGAGGGAGGGGCGATAGGTTACAGTGCCGTACTCTACGGTATTTCACGTTGTTCTTAAATCTTTTGTGGTAAGGTCCTGATTGGCTTGTCTTGATAACCAATCACGGAACCGCTCGCCATACTTTGGCAATGGCCAGCCCAGTGATTTCGGCAACAATCCCTGTTATCTGGGGTTTAATTGGCCAATTTAAAATAGTGACCTTTCGTGGACCTCACATTGACTGGCGCCATTACAAACAAACGAGGAAAACAATTGTATCAGATCTAAATGCAGCAAAGCAATGAGCTACAGCTATCTGGTTTTTCCCATATTGTTATAAATGCGGCGGTATTTCAATACTTTTGTTGAGACGAATTCAATAGTCTTGATCCTTTTTGTCACCTATCAGAGAAAGCAAATTATCGCATAGGAATGAAGGAAATCGTCATTGCTGCTTCACTCACCTCTGCCTTATCAATATGATCTAATTTGGACTTTGATACGGAATTCTGTTAAAAACATATTCAACAAACGGGTCATTAGATGCTGATGATAACATTTGAGTAAAAAACGATCAGTAAAATGTAAGGCAATTTAAATGGCGCATTTTGAGAGAAGTGCATACCATTGCGAAATTCTAACGGATGAGAAGCTACTGTTTGGCAGCTATTTTCCACCAATATATTGTTTACCTGATATAAGCGTGACTGTCTTTGGATTCATCATGGATTTCACAATTTTACGAAAACAAAGAGAACACAATGCAGTTCACAAATATAGATCGACAACGGCGAAAACTTCAACCCACATACATATCCCCTGGTGTCCGATACCATGTTTATATAGAGTTTGAATCCCGGTGGAGGCAAGCAAACTATACTTCCTCTTAGAATCGCCAATGGCCATTTTAACTTTAGATTATTTAAGTGGCATTAAGAAGTCAGAAGTACATACAAGATGGAATAACTTGGTATGGATAACAACTGCTTAGTTTATTGGATACTACAGTTCTATATCCTTCCAGCGATCGTTTTCAAGTATTTCACACTTGAAAACGATTTCTTACACTCATACTTGAAAACAATTTTATACCTGTAAACAATATCTGAAAACGATCTCTGGAATGAGATAAACTAAGAAGTTGTTATTCATACCAAGTCTTCCCATCTAAAATGTTTACTTTGTTTCTATCTCTGTGACACTATTATACATTAAACATGAAATGTGGTGCTTCAGTACTTTCTACTTACGTGAACATTTATTTCTTCATATATACAAACGACTTGTTTTTCCTGCAAGCGGATCCTGAAAAACTTCACCAGGGGTTTGATGGATATACCCTACAATAAACAATAATCAAGCACAATTAAAAAACACTTTGGGCGGGCGCCTAGGGGGAGCTTGGGCGATATTTAGCCAAATTGAAGCCTTCCATTTTCACTTGAAAAAAGTAAAATGTGAAAAAGTTAAGTTTATATTTTATAAATTCTCTTATAATCTTTCATTTGAGATCATAAAAAGTTCAGCAAAATAGTGTTCATGTACCTAAAATAATGCTTGAAAATTCGCTAAGTTTTCCTTAACTTTAAGAAATACGTAAGTAGCTTTATGAATACGGGCCCTAGTGCTCCCAGAATTGTAGGGCCAATAAGATGTCGGTCTGCGTCTTTGGGCGTCTTTGCTTTGCGTCTTGTGATTGCCTGATTTGATGCCGCTGACGTCGAGGGTAGTTTCCTACACTACCTGGACTCGCACACCGTCGTGGAAGTAAAGTACAGCGTAAACACCCAATCAAACAAACACACCTTTTTTGTATTTTGAAGACAACTTATTCCCAATTATATTTATATAACGGTGCTATGTTTTGTTTGTGGGATAGGGGTTTAACGTGGTATTCAGGGGTATTTCACTTATCTGAAGACGGATTGTTTATTTCACACCGTTCTTTACGGTGGAAAACCGAGAAGGAAACCTAGTAAAAACCAGCCCCACGATTGCCGGAGCAGCATCGTGTGACTTACTCAGATACCTGATGGTCGTCAGACGGACTCGAAGCTGTGGACGGTACATCAAGGAAGGACTAGCCAGTAGACGTGCGGACCACTGAGCGACGGCTGCGGGCTATGGCAAGCCGTTTTATCACTTCTACCTTTATTCTACATATGTTGAATTCTTTTCCACATAT
>JAQQZZ010155383.1:0-12338 GCA_030265115.1 Mopalia vespertina | reverse complement strand
CAGAAGGGTGTCCAAATGAACACCCTGAATTGAACAATTGCCTCATTTGGACACCCTACATGTAGCTGTTTTAAGAAACTTTAACATGCAAGAGAAACAACTGGAATTGATATGGCATGGAAATTCCATCAACCAATCAAATAACTAGATTTTCTCTAACCCATTAATATACATATAAGTGCAGTTAAAAACAAAATATACTGAACCACTGGGTTTTAAGCAGAAGTTTTATATTGGAAATATATATAAGTAATTTGGCTTAAAAAGTCCTATTTTCTACTATTTATTAACATATATATATTATATTTCTAAAAGCAATCACACTGGCACATATATACTTCTTGTTTTTAAATCTACAATGTACAATGTAGATCCCTGCACTCAGTTGTGATAATCCTGTATGTGTCATTTAGTCCAATTTCCTGGCTAAATCTTAAAAGATAAAGCATTTAGTGATATACTGTTATAACAGGTGCTTGTGGTTGACCGTACTATCTCCGTACCCACATACACTAGGATGTTTGGGAAATAAAGAAGCTATTGTGAACTATAGCTACAGTATAATATAGTATGGTAATTTGTGATTTTACACAATTGTTTTTTCATGTTTAAACTTAGTTTTATTTTGTACCACTGACTCTTTGTTTCAATATTAATTAATTATTTCTGATTCATACTTGACACATGATGTGGCTTCCGGAATCTGGTGTTCCTCTGGATTCACACCATGTTTAAGCACGGAATATTGTGAAATGGATATAATTCATTGTCATATACCAGTAAGAGAAATACCCTTGAATACGACGTTAAACTCCAACCTAACGAACATGCAGACGGCTGACTTGTAATATATTTAAAAAAAAAAAACTATTTGTATCTCTTCAAAATAGTCTTAAACACAATGTATTCTGAAATTTGTGACAACACCAACATTGTAAGATGTGCTGTTTTAAATACACAAAGCATTCTTAATCCCAGAATTTTAAGAAGAATTTTAAAATTAGAAATACATTCAATTTAAAATAAAATTTTAAAAAAAATTTAACCATCACAATGTGTGGTTTTGTTAAAGTTTTTTTTATTAGTTAAGATATTTTGTTGTGGTCCCACACAGCTTGGTACAATAAGCCCCTCGATAGAAAACTGTGGTTTTGTTTTCACAACATGACTTTGTAAATTCTATATATAATGAAAAAATCTCTTCTTCAGTTTGTAAAACACTTACACACTTATCCCAGCTTTAGTACGGTCCTCCACCATATTTCTGTTTAAGGCCAGTATTAAAGTTCTCAGCAAATTGATACATTCTTATCTTAGCACTAGAGGAATATTAATCCTCAAACAGAGCTACTTACATGACTGTGCTTCTCCTTCTTTTGGTGTGAGATGTTATTGTTGTATTTAACAGGGGCATGCTCGTCATCATGTAATTAAAATACCCTTAAGCACCCCTGAAAAATCAAGCGTGAAATCCTACGTCCGGTAAGAAATTTAAAAAAAAAACAATTTTAACTTAAAAAAAAAAATGTATTAATTTTTTTTCATAAAACCCACTCCAATATCGATGTCAAACCATAAAAAGTTGAATTTATCGCAAGGTTAAACCTATAGAACATGATGTTTAAGATTTTTTTCAAAGCATATTTGCCGTATAAAATCTGGTGAGAAATTTTTAACCTGAAAATTAGTGGTCGCGAGAAATTTTACATTTTTTTTTAGGTGTGCCCTTTAAGCATGGCGTTAAACCCCATTAACCAATCAAGCACTCCACATTTAACATGCAAAACTGATCCACATATTAATCATAATGAAAAGCAGTTTCTGTCACAATGTAATCATGTACATGTACTAACAATAGTCGATCACTGTCGATGTCCTGTCTAATTAGTTGTAAATTCATTGTATATATTCACCAATATATACCTTTATATTTCCAGGTAATTCCTGTATTGATGGCTTGCATGCATTAATTTCAGATACCATAAATGTATCGATCGAAAACTATATACTTTTCCAATAAACTGATAATGACTAATATGAAACCATATAAATGCACACAGAGAGCGGATATACCTGACTGCACCATTATATAGAATGCTTAATGAAGCTTACCTGTACAGGTAGATAATCAACCAGGCCTTACTTCCTGCTATCTTATCAACCTACTCATCTACTCATTTAACACTACCTTTAATATGTCCAGTGCTAACTACAAGTACCTGGCCATATCACTGGGAATCTGTTACCTGAGCTTTGTGTTTTTACTTGTTTACTTTATGTTATTAACCGACACAACCGTTGGTCACTAGGCCTAATTCTAGCAATGGTAAATTTTCCACCTGTAAGTTAGATACAGGTGTAATTAAAATAACCAAGAAGCTAACTGTTTTAAAGTTTAGCTGTATTTATGTACCATTCTGAGATCGATAGAATTTACAGTACATGTATATTTGACTAAAAGTTGAATTTTCGATTTTCCTTAATTTAATAGCCAACTGGCTAAGGGCAGTTTGTTTGAAGAGTGGCAAGTCTGTCTTTACTTAGCACTGAAGGAAAAGGAACTTTCCAACTGACATTATTGAAATGCTTCACATCTTGGTTCTGCTAGTGTCAAACTGTCAATTTATGTTGGAATACACCGCCGTCATATAAGTGAAATACCCTTAAGAACTGAGTAAAACACCAAGCAATCAACCTTTATTTAATAAAATTGCGATTTGACAACCATTTAATATCATGACTCATGAATCCCTTTGTATTTTAAATAAACCCTAGAGCTGATTAAAATTGAATTTCCATAAAATATTGAATATTCATCGTTGACAAGGGAAATATTGAATATTTATTTGTTACTATTGATTTTTTTTATTGAATTTGAGGCATTTGTATTAAGCCAATCAGTGCCATTGAGATAATATAACTAATTATTCTTTTTTAGTTTTAGTTTACCTATTTTTTTTTTCAATATAGAAGTTTGGATTTATCTGACAAATTGTCCTGTGATGGAAAATAATGAAGCTGATTTATGACTGATTAAGAAATACAAGTTGGTAAAATCATGAACTTGAATGTTCTTTCTCTAAAAATTATAATGTTTTTATTTTCTTATTATTTTTAATAACACCAAAACACACCAGGAGTAAGTTTACATATATTTTTCTGTAAAAATATCTGTGACTCTTCTTTGAAGAATTCTGATTAATGAAGCGTAGTTCTCAGGTGTCGTGTCACTTCCTGGTCTGTCTCAATCAGTGACCTACTTCAGCTGTTATCAGTAGTCACAGGTAATAATGTTAAGTAGTGATCAGTGGATTGGGTGTTAGTGTCTTACCTGTCTTACCTGTACAGTTTTGATCATGATCTACATAGATTAGTCATTATAAGCTGGGTGTACACACTGACAACTCCTCCTGGCTGATCAGTAGGCCTTTAGCTTGTGTTAGATAAAAAATGAAATACCTTTGAATCTTTGAGTGGATTTTGAAGTATCAGAGCTACTGGTTAAGGTCAATGTGATCTGAAGAAAATTCAAGCTCTGCCAGCTGTTGGTGTTTGTACATTGTTATCTTTTCTAACTGAGGACCTACATGTGTGTGTAACAGTTAACCACACATGTTGTGTTTTTGTTAATTGTTTGGGATACACCATCATTATGTGAGTGGAATACCACTGATTCAAAACATCATTAATCAATCAATCAGTCACCTCCATGACTTGTGTATATAGACCGCATGGGCACAAACCAGGACCATTGTGAACATAACACATTTTCTAGTTTTTCAGCAGCTGGATTTTTCGTAATTGTGCCTAAAAGTAAAGCTCTCATGACTTTCTGGTGAGAAAGTGATGTTGCTGGTTTATCCCAAAATTGTAGTTGAAAAGCTAGATGGCGGTACTGGTACTGTGGTACATGTACTTGATTGTTACGAAATGACCAGATTTCACGAAGCAAATTCTGACTTAAGTGAAAATCTATTGTCACAAATTCCACATTGTACTTAGCCTATATTGTATTTGTTTCCTTTTAATTATTTACTAAGTGTTGTAGAGATATAGATCCTAAAATAACTAAAGTCTGAATTCAAAAGTAAGTGATTTATTTAGGTTTTCACATTTTCACTTAAGTGAAAAATTGCTTCGTGCAATCGGCCCTGTCACATTCTGTGAATGAAATACCTTTGAGTCACAGTGTTATACACCAATCAATCAGTGCAGCTGAAATAAGCTTACAGCTAAAAGTGGGTTTCTCTAAAACAGTGATCACTCATTGAAGCATAGTGTTATATATATATGAGATAATCAATCATAGGCCCAGCCATTAAGATGAATGTACATTATAAATACCAGGGTTTGACAGATTTAAGTCAATATCTTTAAACAGACTCAAAGAGACTAAATTTAATACTTTTGCTTCTTTTAAACTTAAATATTTTGCCATGAAAATGGTGAATATTGAATATTGTGGGTCCAAATTGAATATTTTATTCACTCTATGGGGCCTGTAGACTTCACTTCTACCAACCCCTGACTGTACAAGTCAACTTTAATGTACATGTTTTTATGCAGATCATTGTAGTATTGAAACGGTTGGATAGATAGACCTTTATTTCGGTTCATAGATTTTTGTACAAAAAGCCACCTTTTTTTTTAGTTTTCCTTTTATATTTTTATTTTTGAATATCAATTACCACTCTGTTCATTCAATCTAACAAGGCAAGTGTCTTTTATGTTAATTTTCTATCCTGTATAAATGTTTTATTCATGATGACGGACAGTTCACTGTATGAACCCACAACTACAAACACATGTACCTGTACTTAACGAGTTTTTTGTAATAACTAATAAAGTGGTTGCTGATAACGTCACTTTCAGTTTAAGCACACAGCCTAGCTAACAGTCCTGAACACAGCCATGCTGCTCCACAATGGAGCAATATTTATATAATTTTCCGATGTAGCAAGTAGTTCGCATTTTATGATTGTGTTTAGTACTGTTGCTATAGTTACTGTTGGCATTCATCACAACCATCAGTGTCTTAACTTAGCTAGTATTGGAAATCTCTGTGAAATACAGTTGAGCACGGCGCTTAACGCACCAGTCAGTCAGTTTTCTTATAAGTTTCAATAATCCATATGTAACAAAAAATCACAAATTCAAAAAAGTCATTAAATCTTTTAAAACTATTACAGATAGCAATCCTAGTATATCATGATTTGAAGGTTTATTATTTTGTAAATAAAAATCACACTCATGAATACAGAGTGTCATGATGACATCCCTTGCCATGCTCAGAACCGAATACCAGTACGCAGTGATAGACACTAAGAACCGAATACCAGTACGCAGTGATAGACAGACACTAAGAACCGAATACCAGTATGCAGTGATAGACAGACACTAAGAACCGAATACCAGTACGCAGTGATAGACAGACACTAAGAACCTAATACCAGTACGCAGTGATAGACAGACACTAAGAACCTAATACCAGTACGCAGTGATAGACAGACACTAAGAACCAAATACCGGTACGCAGTGATAGACAGACACTAAGAACCAAATACCAGTACGCAGTGATAGACAGACACTAAGAACCAAATACCAGTACGCAGTGATAGACAGACACTAAGAACCGAATACCGGTACGCAGTGATAGACAGACACTAAGAACCGAATACCGATACGCAGTGATAGACAGACACTAAGAACCGAATACTGGTACGCAGTGATAGACAGACACTAAGAACAGCATGACCTCACTCCGTCATGACACGGTTCTTTTGGTCAACCAAACTGTTTGCCATAAAATGATGAAGATACTGAGGAATATAGACATTCTATATGTTGGGAACTGATAGTGATACATAATGTCATTGTTGAATGGTCCTTTAATGATACATGTAGGAAAGTATGATGCTATTTCTATTTGTTGGCCACACTCTGTTGGGCTGGCACGTTGTCATATAAGTGAAAAACCCTTGAGTACGACATAACACACCAATCAAACAAACCTTCAAACATCCAATCTAGCTCTTATATAAGCAGCTGCTAACAAGTTTCAATTTGGTACAAACTTTTTAATATTGGTTCCCAACAAAGTTATTTGACAGAAAGCTAGTGACACAATCATGTCAGTAGATACATGTAGGCTACCATAGAAACAACTGCAGTCTAAAAAAAACCTAACAGCTTGACCTAGTTGATTGCCTTTGAAGAGCGCCCTCTTCTGGCAATCTGCAGCAAATGCCCGTGACTTCATTTATACATTTAAATGGCCACTGATTCATAAAAACCATCAGCCCGAAATTTTATAATTGAATACCTTAATCCATTTTATCAGTTTCATCAAATTCACTTATTCATTTTGTTATTTACATGTTAATTTATCTGTCACAGTGCATCACTTATCATTTATCAATTAAATTTCAACCATTTATGTTCTTATTTTCATCACGGCCTGATTTTTTGTCAACACGATATGGTTAACTTGTAAATTAATTTAGAGTCACTAAAGTAAGCATGCAGCTGTTAATTTGAATAAATCTGATAAAATTGATTAAAACAATCTGTATAGGCCCTACACTTGCAGTAGGTCTAGATCTGCTTAATTTTAGAATGTTAGTTTTTGTAAGATGGTCAATAAATGGTCTCATATTAGATTGATCATTAAAGAACACTGCCATAGTGGGCACAGCAACTCAACATGTCTCCATTGGAAGTATTTATTATTGCAGTTCGCTGCAGATTGGAAAAATTAGGAAGATAATTCTCAAGGAAAATTGAGTGTTCTGAAGGAAAAGGTACATGTCACTTGTTTCTTGTGTGAACATTTGAAGCAGTTACATGAACATGATTGTAAAGGGGTGAAGAGGTCAAGCTTTGGTTTTCAGCCACCGGTTATGCATATTATTTGTTGTGTTAGAATAGGCACATATACATGTATGTTGATGTCTGTAACTAGACCTTTTATTTTTCTGTTTACAGACTTGGATAAGTGAAGAAAACAAGGATGTGATGTTAACCTAAAACCAACACAGAGTGGATGTCAACATTTTAGATATATTTGTACAAACACGGTTCTAGTGGATTACCAAACAGAACAGGAAAAAGATAGATTCTGAAATCTTTAGTTATCCCAAAGTCAGTGGTTATCATTTCCTCTAGAGCCCTGATCACTTGTGTCTTCAATATTTATATAATTGTAAGAAAAGAAAACATTGTACTCAAAACATATCTAACCTGTTAAGTTATTGTATGGAGCCTCCAGTAAAAATGAAGACTGTCTCTTCAAAAATTCCATTGGACCAATGATAGACCATTGTTTAAGCAGTCCGGTAACCAATCAGATTGCAAGATGGAACCTGGCACAGGATTGGTCAATGACTTGGCCAGCCTGAGAGATTTAGAACCAGAGATTCTATTGGATGAACTACGAGCTCGCTATCGCAGAGATATCATCTATGTAAGTATAAAGGAATCAGTTTCTTCATTTGATTGAGGTTTAATGCCACACTTATAAATTAATTCACTCCTATGATGGCCGGCATGCCAGTCCAATAGGTGATCAGGACCATTCTTGATTACACTGGTATCAAAGACAAGACAGGCAAATAACAGGACTCAAAAACAAACAACAACAAACAGATCAAGTCCACAAATAACTTTAGTTATGGCATTTAACCATACCCAAACAAAAAAATTGCCCCCCTTCGCTCTGAGAACAACAGAAAACCCTGCTTTGAATTTGCTCTTAGACCAGGAATGTCTTTAACATTGGGGATGTGGTTGTGGTGATCACTATGTTATTATATGCATGGCTGTTTGAAACATCATACGTTCATGTACATTAGTATTTTTGTTTTCTTTTACGAGTGTCCCATATTGGAGCTTTGCAATGACTCTTGTGAGGGGGAAAAAGGAATTCTCTGTGGGACAAAAATAGAAAGAACACACCCTGATATAATAAATATCACATATCAAATAGTTCAAAAGTGCCAAGACAATTTACAAATCGCCATCCAGTATGGTTAAATACATGTATATCGGCAATTGATGACCTCCATGGTTGAATGTGTGTGATATTAAAGAGAATTTATTTTCTTCCTTAAAATAATTTTGACCATGATGTAATGCTCACCATATAAACTCTGGCTTAAATTTTTCAGCTTTGACGAATTTTTACGGATAAGTCCTGGAATTCTACGAAAAGAGAATTATTATGAAATGTATTTGAAAGATAGACTTACCTTTTCTTAACGGACTTCTATATTTTCCAGCGTTAAGTTTTGTAAGTTTCCTGAAATGATGTAGATCATAGTTGCGGCAGAGGTGTATAGTTTTAGTCTAACTTGGTGGAGCCCGTCGATCATGTATTCAAACCCTGTTTACTCCTATCTGCCTACATGTCAGTTTAATAAATAGCCAACAGTTGGCTGACCAAGTTTAACATAAGCAATGCAAGCAGAATTTGTTTTCCCATCTTTTAAATGTTAGCAGTTTTCCTGTTCTGTGAATTGATTGGTGTAAGATACCATGTTCAAGGTTATTTCACTTACATGTGGGATGAGTATGTAGAGGGATTAGAAACACCGCTAGCCTCTGAATCGGCAAACCATGAACAGAAAATGTGTTACTCTGCTAGCTTGTTCCAAATGACACATTGGGCATGTTGGCCAAACATATAATGTCTGCTCATTAGACCAAGCTAGCCCTAACAGACACAGACTTCATATGTTTGACCAAATCGTCCAATGGGTCGATTGGAACAAGCTAGCCGAGTAACACATTCACGGTTACTTGATTTGAAGGGTAACCGCGTTTCTAATCCCTCTACATATGCATCCAAGCATGATGGCTGTTTATTTCGGTACCAAACCTTGACACTTAATACCTGACCCTTAATTGTAAGGTGTTGTACCGAAATATGAATGCTCCTTCAGTACTAAGAACTGAATAAAGAAGCGTGATAATACGCTACCCTTTAAAAGTCAGAGGGCTATGTTTTGTTGATACTTAATATCTTTTAATCTCTATTTCAGACTTATGTTGGTGACATTCTTATCGCTGTCAACCCTTATCGCCCTTTGCCGTTATATAGTCTTGAGGTGAGTCATGATCTAATGTAGAGGTATAGTCTTACACTGTAACTACAAGGCATGTGCGGGGAGAACGGACTGAATGGGGTCTTCCATGGTTACTATGCAAACTTATTTTAGGAGGACCAAATATACATGTACGTTTCCCAAATTGTTTGCAAGTGTTCATCTAAATTTACATTTTGCTACTGATTTCAATCAGTTTTGTCAATACGATCAACAATGAAGCTTGTAGTATAAAGCAATGTGGCTTTATTTTTCATAAAGACACATTTATGTATTTATTTAAAAATTCAGCAAACAGCTGGTTTCCTTCATCCATTGGGCTGGCACATCGTCCTATAAGTGAAATACCCTTGAGTACAACGTTAAACTCCAATCAAACAAACAAACAAATCATAGATTCAAGTCCCCGAGTGGTATATGAGAAAGTCACATGAAATGACTGGCAATAATGGGGCTGGTTTTTACAAGGTTTCCTCTCCATGCTCTATCATATTTAGATGAAAGTAAGGCAGGTGACTGAGAACTGGATTATCCTTAGTTTCTTATGATTGAAATAGCCTTGAGTATGGTGTTAAACACCAATCAAGAAAATAAACTAACAAACATGTTTGAATTGTCTGTTACATGGCTAGTATTTAACAGTTTCCCTTCCATGTACATGTACTCTGTTATAAATTGTTTGGTCAACCTGGAGTTTGTAGTTGGGAAGGAACTTCCCGTTGCCCTGGTGCTCTCAGAGCTTTTTGTGACGTCTTTGTGTTGTGTTTTGTTGCCAGTGACGTTGTGGATGATTTCCATCTTCCCCTTCTTAATCGAGTGAAAGCGTCTTAAGTAGGGGGCAAAACCCCAATTATCCAGCAAATAAATTAAAATGAAGAGCTCTTGTGATTCAACATAGAGCTTTACCTATATAGGAATATTTAGTATATATGGTTGCTAATATAAACTGAGGAGAGAAGGGACTGTTATATTGGAATACATCTTGGGTATAGTCAACAACACTGTTATGCGTTCAAGTGGGTAGGCCTATATATGTAATCACACGTTATTTGTTCTGAGTATGTTTTCCTTCGCTAGTCCCATAATATAAATGTGGAAAACCCTTTGGCTACGTTTTGTTTCTTTGGAGTTTCTGTCTTTAATTACATGTAAAACTGGAGGAAGATTAACATTAGGGCATTATCAAAACAATAACATTTTATTGTTGTGCTGGTGTCAATTATTGTTGGAATACACTGCCATCATATAAGTGAAATACCCTTAAGCACGGCGTAAAACTCCTATCAATAACCTGTAATACCATGTATTTAGCCTGTAAAGTTCTTTAAAAACTGTTACATCTACCATCAAGGTGTATATATGAATCTTCTCGACTTTAAAACACCTGTAACGGCCTGGAAATAAAGTTGACAAGGTAACTTTAATGTTATCACAATCGTTCTGTAACACTATTATTAGTGCATGATGTTCACCCAAGTAAAACATTATCTGTCTATTATGTCTATAGTGTTACCATGGTTACTGAGGCATAATGACCATACAAGAAAATTTAGCTGTGTATGTTTTTATTTGTTATGAACATTGTAATTTTTTATAAACAGCGCAAAACTATGGATTTTATTGATTTGAAGGACAAACAAATTCAGCCTACATGTTTAAGATTCAGGGATGTTCATTTCACCACCTTACCACACACATGTTACTAGGGTCTGATTTTGAGGAGGAGTGGGGGGGGGGGGGGTTACCAGAGTCCACCTTCCACACATATATTACTAGGGTCTGATTTTGAGGAGGGGGGGGGAGGGGCAGCGGGTGCAAGAGTTCATATTGCCATACACATATTCCTAGGAGGGGTCCGTTGTTATTTTAACTGGTCTTGGGGCCTGCAGACCAATCCGAATTTCACTTACTTGGGCTAGATTTTTAGTTTTTAAAAGTCCATCTTAGTCTGATTTGGACTCAGGATTTTCAAGAGTCAGTCTTAGGTTGATTTTGAGTCAGGATTAGAGATCATTTCACATGTAGCCTGATTTTGAATCAAGATTTACAAGAGTCCATCTCATCCTTAATCATATTTATAATATTCTTGATTTTGAGTCAGACGATTAAATTTCAATGTGTCTTTCAAACACTACAGTGTATTCCGATATTTGCCATTCTTAAAGATGGCTGTCATGGTATCTATCAGGCAGGGTCATACATGTCACAATTCAGTTGACTAAAGGCTAGGAGTTTCTTAGTCCCACAGTCAGGTAGACATTATATTGTGATACTACTTTCTACAACAATGATATTGGGCAACCAGCCTGTGGAAATTCTCAATATAAAATTGATGTAACAAGATATTTAGGGTGTGGTTTTCTCTCCGGTAACTCATGACACACCTGTCTTTATTTGATATACAGGTGTACTATTTCCTTCAGATGCACTCATTTCAACAGGATTCTGAGTAACACAAATTCCAAGAATCTAACCGGTAGATCGACCAAATGAAACAGTGGTTTGTCGGTGGGAATTTCTAGCTGTGTCTCAGGCTTGTCTTGGGTTGTTATTTTAGTGGGTCGTCTATGAAAAGTGAAACACCCATGGGTATGATGTCAATCACCTATCAAACAAATCTTAATCAGAAGTTACAGTACAGCACCATGATACATGTATAAGTGGAATTCACTCATCAGAAAGTCTAACACTGACATCAAGCTGTCTTTTGCCAGCACCATTTCAAACCACATGATCACACGTACATGTAACTCTTTCATAATGTCCCCAGAAGTCACATGACCTAGCAATAGCACAAAGACGTACACGGCTCGGCGTTGAACAATTATGTCTGTTATTTAATATTATAATTTGTGGTGAAGTTATTCACTTCACAGATGGCTGCCTGGCTTAACCTCCACCACACCTTTTAGTTGACGTATAGGGAATCACAGCTAGCTGGATTTGGTGTAAAATGAAACCGATACATCTAGGTATACAACCAGTACCCAGCATAGACAAACTGAACAGTTACTTTTTTTTTTAAAGCTATTATTAGGGTCTCAATAAGTGACC
This sequence comes from Mopalia vespertina, assembly GCA_030265115.1. NCBI lineage: Eukaryota > Metazoa > Mollusca > Polyplacophora > Chitonida > Mopaliidae > Mopalia > Mopalia vespertina. The sequence continues at coordinate 183 of JAQQZZ010155383.1, read as the reverse complement.
TACATGTACAAAATCTTGGCTTTTTCCTTCTTCAAGTAATGTAATTATCAAAGTAATAACATAGAAGGGGTTGATTGGTTAATTCCTTGACCTTCAAATTGTGGAAGGGATGGAATGCCATATAAGCAGAGGGGTTAGTTGTATGGTTGTTGGGGGGGGGGGGGGGGGGGGGGGGGGGGGGGG
>JAQQZZ010155361.1:0-12339 GCA_030265115.1 Mopalia vespertina | reverse complement strand
CTACTTCAGTGGTTAACGAGTGCGCCTACTAATCCTACTTCAGTGGTTAACGAGTGCGCCTACTAATCCTACTTCAGATTATCATTCACAGGATCGAGTCCTTCTGTCGACCCTAGGTATATTATATATATGAGGGAGTCACACCATGTGGCTCTGGCAATCGCAGGGATGATTTTTACGAGGTTTCCTCTCGTTTTTCCACTGTAAATAGGCGAGGAACAGAGTGAAGTGGACAATCTGTCGTCATATAGGTGAAATACCCTTGAGTACGATGTTAAACACCAATCAAACAAACAAACAAAACAAACAAAATCTAAAATAAGCTTATTATATTTTGTTGTTTTATATTATTTGCTCTATGGTTGGACAGACAAAAAATTCAATTGAGATTGTTCTGAGCAACTACAAAACCATGACAAGAAAAAAAAAACAACTCAAAAACAAATCAGGTACCCATTTTCATTTAAAAGGTGCTAAGTATTTGTATTATATCGTTTCAGATCCTTCAGTTCATGAGAGCCACATGTAAGCTATTGGTGATAGGAGCAGGAGGGTTGGGCTGTGAACTACTCAAAGATCTGGTACACTCATCAACATTCTGTTTTTTAAATTGTTTATACTTTATGAAACATTTCGAGACAATTATGGCACATATTTTGGAAAAGAAAGATGCTGTGGTCATTCTAACTTGCTTATTTGTTTGATTGAACCCTAGAATAAGACTCAAACCTGGTTGGACAAGTGTTGTGTTCGCTTGGTATGTCAAGATTGTCAATATGAAATGACCATGATTTATCAAAGGTCATGGGGTTAAAATGGAAGTTATAAGACTCTGACAAAATGGTATACCTTGTACACTATTTTCATGTTGTAGGCAATGCTGGGATTTAAAAACATTGATGTTATAGACATGGACACTATAGATGTTTCTAATCTTAATCGTCAGTTTTTGTTCAGGTAAATTTTATTATCTCTTCGCAAAAGTTTTTAATTTCATATTTTTAATTGTTGATTTTTTTTATATACAAGACACTGAAGACATGCAGTTTTAGTCTGAAGAGAGAAGAAGCCATTTAGGACAAAAGTCTTCGGGCTGAGGGTAGTATGTTTCCAGTATAGACATACTGCTTTACTTAGCACTGGAAGAAGATTAATGGTCCAACAGAGCGAAACACTTCATGTTTTATGGATGTGCTAGTGTAGCAATTACTGTTGGATGCACTGCCATCACATAAATGAAAAACCCCTGGGCACGGCCAACACCAATCAATCAAACAATTAATTTACGATAAGAAATGTTCATTTATAAACCAATTGCATTGATCTCGCTCTAGTGTATCCTGGTTTATTCGTCTGCTCACCATGTAATGATTAAATTGTGTTTAGATTGTGGGACAGCTGTCTGATATTGTAAAATAACAGATCATTTTTGGGATTCAACATGATTAAAATGGATCCCTTTTTCCTCTCTTTTTTCAGACCTAAAGATGTAGGTTCGGCCAAAGCAAAGGTGGCAGCAGAATTTATAAATAAAAGAGTTCCTGATTGTAATGTTACACCGTATCCTTTGTGATCTTAGCTCTGGTACGATTTCTCACCAGAATCAATATTTCAGTTATCAGAGTGACCAGTATTAAAGTGATTATTTGTTTAATGGTTTTTAATTAGTTACTAACTAATAAAAGTTGTAGTGTAAGTGCTGGTACAACTATCTGCAGGACCAAAACTCATACGGGACAATGTGTTCATAATGATATATATGAACCTTGGAGTAGAACAGATATGCCTGGCTACCCAGGCAGTTAGAATATGTTCTAATGAATCTAAATTTAATAATGTACAGAACAAAATCTTGAATTTTCTCTTGTGGAATCATTTTAATAAATACACCTCAAAGCGCTTGCCTTGATCCGGATATTTCCACCCAGATTCAAGTCTGCCAATCAACAGCCTGATGATAAATCCCTTCCTCCCCCTCAAATCTGGTTAAACTTCCTTACACAGAAAAAACATGGTGAAATATAAGCAAAGAAGTGTAGGCCTACCTTCAAGTGCTCAGGTTGTTTATTAGAATGTACATGTATATGGGTGAAACAGATACATGTCTTACAACTAGTCTATAATAGCTGGACACAGCGATGGTAAAAGCAATAGTGAAGTTTTCAATAACATCTCCAACTGTAATAACTTCATTCACATTAAAGACCTATTATCCTTACCAGACAACCTTAACACAGACACCCCTACTGTTAATGATATTGTAATGTCTAATACTAGTATACTTGATCAGTCTCTTACTCTGTTTGAACTGTTATTAAAGAAGCCCTTGGTGATTAGGAGACACATACCTTGTCTAAACCATGGTCTCAAAGCCGCTAAAGAGCTGGGCCCGTTTTCATAAAGCTTCTTAAGTATTTCTTAAAGTTAAGAAAATCTTAACGAATTTTCAATCATCATTTTAAGTACATGAACACACTTTTGCTGAACTTTTTATGATCCCAAAAGAAAGATAATAAGTTAAATTTATCAAATATAAACTTCATTGTGTCACATTGAACTTTTTTCAAGGGAAAATGAAAGTCTGAAATTTGACTAAATATTGCTTAACTTTAAGAAATACTTAAGTACCTTTATGAATACCGGTCCAGGTTTTGTTTAATTGATATGTTTGACCTATTCACCACCTCTTTATACCATCACCATTAACTATATTATCTTTGTATTGTTGTTTTAAGAATTGTCTTTTACTATTTATTGTTGATAATTTAGCATTCCAAAATGATTGAGTTTTAAAGCAAACTTGTTACGGGACATCCATGGCTCTCAAACACAATGCTACATGTAGTTTTTTTTTAAATTTTCACTTTAACATCTTCACATTTATTAATTTTTTTATATCTGTTTATATTAAATTTTTTTTATTATTTTAGAATTTTCTGTATTTTGGTTCTAAACTAAGTCAATGAGATTTTTTTTCTCAGAACTACACCTTAACTGTCATGCTCAGACATTTCTGTAAAATTCAAGACTACGATGAATCTTTTTACCGAGGTAAGTGAGGGTAAATATGTAAAATTATAATGGTTATGTCCATTTGTAGAACATGTTTGATATAAGTCCACAAATCTTCAGTTAGGTTTCAAAATTTTTAGAAGAAGTGTATTTACATGTATGAAATGTGCTTAGTGTATGTTTTTAAAGCTGTTTATGATGTCAGCTTCTCTGGAAGTTTTTCATATTTTTTCCATGAGCATGTGTATTTGTCATTAAACACCTGTTTTTAGTTATGTTTTATTCACCCTAATAATATTAATACTAATTGATAAACTATAAAAAAAAAAACTTAATGGCAGGAATAAAGATCTAATGAGCTTGTTCTATCCCTATAAAATTTCAAAAAAATTATTGATTTTAAAGAGGTGATAGAAAGTAAATTTGTAATATAACACAAACTTATGTTTATATCTTTATGAAGTAAAGCATAATCAGTTGGACGGACCTTTTCTTGGTTGTATTATTACCATGTTCTTGTGTTTTCTCTCTATGTTTTAGATTTTCACATAATAATTTGTGGATTAGATTCCATACTGGCTCGTCGGTGGATCAATGGTATGGTGGTAAGTGGTACCTGTTTGTCTATTACATGTCCATGCTAAGTGTCCTATGGAAAGTGGCAGGGGGGTTGGAGGGAGCTTTCTGTTGCTTTCATAACAACTCAGCTGGTGGCGATATAAAGAAGATATCTTTTGTGTGATCCTTTTTTGTGTCCTGGGAATGACCAGTGATCTCTTTGTTTGTTGCCAGTGATATCTAGGGTGGTTTCCTCTACCTATTGGGCTGGGATGTTGTCATTTGAGAAAATAACAGTTACACATGAAGTACAAGGTAAAACCCCAATGAATCATTCAACCAATCAATCAGTCAAAACTTTAACCAACAATGAAGTATGATGCTGTTTGATACTGGATCTCATTCAGCCAAATTATATTTTTACAAGCCTTAACAAGCATCCCTCTGGCTAGGGGCAGTTTGTTTGAAGAGTAGCAATGCTGAAAATTCATTTTCCAACATTATGGAAATGCTTCACATCTTGGTTGTGCTAGTGTCAATTATTGTTTTGAAGACACTGCTGTCATATAAGTGAAATACCCTTTAGCATGGCGTTAAACACCAATCAAGCAAGCAATCAATCAATCAATCCATCCTTAACAAGCAGGCAGAGGAATGGGAGGGAGCTTCCTGTTTGTCTGGTGCTCTCAGAGCTAGGAAGCAACATGAAGCCGGTGTGTGATGTCTTTGTTTGATGTCCTGTGGTTTTCCTGTATTTGTCTTGTTTTGTCTTAGTTTGTTGGCAGTAGTGTAGAGAATAGTTTTTTCCCCCATTGGGCTGGCATATCAATAAAAAGTACGACATTAAATCCCAGTCAAACAAACAAACTTAATAAGTAGTTTTCCCCATCAAATAATTTCAAAGTTGGATTTATTTATTCCAAGTGGCACAAAAGAATAATATGGCGTTTCACCAAATTATGTCTGAAAATGTGGTTGCCATTTCTTAAATTTTATAATGAATGCAAATATATCCTGTGAATGACATAGAATGAAAATAATTTGACACGGGTTGTGACCAGATTTTTCAAAATGAGCCTTCAGCAGAGGACTTACTAGCTACTCTGCTTATTTGCACAAATATAGCCTTTTCTGTAATTTTTTACTAAAAATAACTCATAATTGTTTCTAAAATTAAGATTGATTGATCTGACAGTTTGTTCATGTATGCTATGGGAACTTGCAGATGTAGTCAGAGTTTTGTTATTATTTTTTTTTATACATTATGACTAGAAACCTAGCAACATCATCGAGCAGCTTTCTGTGTAGACCAATTACACTCAGTACTGTGTCTTGATTTTCAGGTGAGTCTGCTACGTTATGAGAACGCTGAACTAGACCAATCATCTATTGTTCCTATCGTTGACGGAGGTACAGAGGGGTTTAAGGGAAACTCTCGTGTGATATTCCCAGGAATGACGGCCTGCATTGAGTGCACTCTTGACCTTTACCCACCTCAGGTAAGGCACCATTTCTTAGTTCTCTGGCTGAGGGCAGTATGTTTTGAGTATAGACATACTGCTTGACATAGCAATGGAGGAACATTAATTTTACAATGGACCAAAACACTTTACTTTTTATCGTTAGTTTAGTGTGACAATGTTGTATGTTGGATATTCCGCCATCATATAAGTGAAATATCCTTTGTACAGCATTAATCCATTTCTATACAATGTGAAGGGAATTCACTTGTGGCATTTCATTTCTTTCTAATTTTATCTGTGGTTTGTTACATTAAACTGTTTTGTTATATACATAGAGGATATTGCACACTGAAGTTTGAATAACACAAATAGTGCTGTAGTAAGTGGTGAAAGAGATTGCCCATGAGACCTGAAGCGTTGAAAGGGCAAACTTCACTGTGTTATGTTCTTGTTATTGATATATCAATGAAAAGTTTGTAACATTTATTAATGTTATATTCGCAAATTAAATTGGAACATTTTTCAACAATTAGAAAAATATATAGCAAGCTTGGAACAGCATAGTGTAATGTGTAATGGGACATTAAGTAGAATGCAATATTTGAACTGTGCGAACAAATGACATAACTTCTGTGTTGAAATGACAAGCATTCGCGTGAAACATCATTATAGAAATCAAGACACCTGAGGCAGAGAAATATGAAGTGTAATAAAAAAAATGTACCAAAAAAAGTTTTATTCAATGACCGTGAAATATCACTTTCACAAACAAGGAACTCCTGGCATTTCACTGCTATAAATAAGAAAATAATCTAATTTGATCAAATTGTTCCACTTTGATGTATATAAATAATACAATAAAATAATTATGTTTGATTGAAATTTTCACATATAAATAATTATAAATAATAAAATAATAAAATAAAATTTGGACATCGCATTAGATTTGATGCTAGTGTGTCAATTACTGTGACAGTTGTCAGGCATCTACAAAAGAGAAGAAGAAAAATGCGAAATAAAGAGTTATGTTAGTGATTTTCCATGGAGAGGGTCAGCTGATGCCAAGAAACTTTATAACTAAGAAGTGTAACTTTATGATGTTTTATGACATTAAATGAATATAATCTTATTGCAGATAAACTTTCCCCTGTGTACTATAGCTCACACACCCAGACTTCCTGAACACTGTATAGAATATGTGAGAATTCTACTGTGGCCTAAAGAGAAACCTTTCGGAGGTAGGTACATCATTACTTGTATAATGTAGCTCAAATATAATTGTCAGTGGGACAATAATGGATACACTCTACCTCCATAAATGTCACATGTATTTGGCTTCAAACTGCTGATTGGCTCAATTTAGAAAGTATGTTCAGTCTGAGAGTCAAGCACAAAATGTGTGTCTTTGAATGTCCTCAGTAGAGATACAGGATATTTTGTTACCAAATGTTATGTCTAAAACTGAGAAGTTTTATGTATTCCTTCACAATCTGCAGATTTTTTTTCAATCTTACCTTGCCCATCAAATTATTCTTGCATTGTGCTCAAATATGATTGGTACATGAGTGGGTCACATGATGTGGCTCCATCAATCGCAGGGGCTGTTTCCTCACTATTTTCAAAACGTTTTTTTTTCTTGTGTTCAGCTTTAGCTCACTTTAGCTCAGATCATTTTTTGGGTATTCCTTATTTCGTATCCTCAGTCCATTTTTTTTATTCTAGCCTTCTTTTGTTCATCTTCTGTTATTAAATAGTTTGCTCAATCTCCAGTTTTCCGTTTGTCAACAAGATTATTTCTATTATTTTCAATGTACTTCTAATTTCACAGCACCCGCGGCTGTGGCTTTAGCTGGTGCGCTTACTAATCCTACTTCGATTTACCGTCTGTCAAGTCAGTCTTTCCAACAACAGGTATATGAGTGAGTCACATATTGTGGCTGCAGCAATCGCGTGCGATAAAGTTGAGCACGCATTAAACCCAAATTAATCAACCGAATTTGATTGACATTAAAGCAACCTGGGCCCACGATGGTGGCTCCCTGGTTGGCATGTTATATGTAGACTACTGATCTTCCAGTTGGCCTCTGGTATATGAAAGAGTCGTACACTCCTGCTATCTTAAGAGTTGTTTTGTAACAGATTTCAGCCTGGAACCGTGGTTTAGTGGTCGCCTACTAATCCTACTCCGATGTATCATTCATTGGTTAGAGTTTGTCTGTCGACCATCAGGTATATGAGACAGTGAGTCACAAGGTGTGTCATTACGAGGTTTCCTCACAGTTTTTCACCCTTTAGTATGATGTTAAACCCCAATTAAACAGACAAACAAAATATACAGTGTACATTAGCTTTAAGCATTAACATTAATTTCTCTGTATTTCTCCCCTTTCAGATGGTACTGGTATAGATGGGGACGACCCCAGTCATATTAAATGGATTCTGGAGAAGGCTATAGAAAGGGCGGAGGAACATAGTATTACTGGTTTAACCTACAGGCTTACTCAAGGTAATTTACAGTTGTAAACAAATTTTTGATGGCTAGGTTTAAAATTTATTTCACTAACCACTTAATAACATGTTTATGGATTTCTTTCCATTTTACCAGCTCTCCAACTGAGAGCAGTATGTTTCAAGTATAGACACACTGCTTCACTTAACACTGGAGGAACAATAATTTTTCAATGGAGAAAAAACGCTTCACATGGTTTTATGGCTGTGTTAGTGTGACACCAGTCAATTATAGCATTTTGCCATTGGTCCTCAAACTAAAGGTAGTATGTTCCAGAAGCAGACGTGATGTTTTAAGTTAGTACTGTAGTATTACCAGCTGGGCGGTTCACATTTCTGGTTTTGTTTGTGTTCTTGTTTGTTAGTAAGTGTTGTTGATCACCTGTCTACACCGCTATCATATAATTAATACAATGCAGCTCAGTACAAAATAAAACACCAATTAGTCTGTCAATAAATTTTTCTGCTACACTTTTATTGACTGTTATGTTGCTTGATGGTAATCTGGGATTACAATATACAGGGATATGAAGCTTAGCTCGGCCTTATCTCATTCGTCCATTTCCATAAATAATTCAGAAAACTGGTGAGCTTGAAAGTGGTCAATGCACATGTTAATTACTATAGCCATAGATAACTCATGAGAGTCTCTGTCCTTCACAATTTTGTTTGGTTCTTTCAGTCCACAAAAACACACAAATATTTGACACATATGGAATGTGAATATATAAGAATGAGCATTAACTTCTCCTCTATAGATATTCAATGTCAGTTAGGCAGAAAAGCGAGTATAATTGAATCCATTCACGCCTCCAATGACTTGGTCAAAAATAAACCAAAAATATTAAATATATTATTTGCTTGATTTCGCAGTTGTTGAAGTCTAAAAATTCTTCCTTCAATTGGCCGCCATTTGTACTTTATATGTACTTAAGTCTTTTTATGTCTGAAAGCAGCTGTAAAATGGAAATATTAAAGAGTGAAATCAAGTAATTTTAACAGCAAATCTTTATTCCAATGATCCGTATATTTATTTTTTTCCCCATATTTAGGTGTAGTAAAGAGAATAATTCCTGCCGTGGCCTCAACAAATGCTGTTATATCAGGTGAGTGAATCACTTCTTCTGATATGTAGCCTAACAAAAAATAAAGGACAATTAAATAATAAAATATGTACATTCGTTGTACAACAAGATTTGTTATTATTATTTCTGTGTCTGACAAGGTTCAGAATACCACAATGTATAGGGCTAATTCCTCTGTCTTAGCCCTACATCCACCCGTGGTGAACGTTGGAAATTGAAGTCGCTATCGCCTGCCTCTCAAAACATATACTGATTTTTCTCTGATTTATTTTTGAGTTTGCAGATACACTGAAAACAATGACTAGTATTTTACCTACTTGCAATATTTCCTTTCTGATGGTTTTTAATTTTATTATTGCAAAGGGAGATAACTTAAATGTGTCAACTCAGGTGAGAAACTCAAATAAAACTTTCTTTAAACGTCCCAGATGAAAAAAGGAGTTAGATTATCGTGACTTTTGTATCCAAATAAAATCAGGGAAAAATCAGATTTATGTTTTGAGATGCCCACGATAGCGGTGGATCAATTTCCACCCTTCACCACAGGTTGAGATAGACTGGATGGGATGTAGGGCTAAGCTGAAGGAATTAGCCCTATTCATTGGGCTAGGTTCAGACCTGCATTAACATAAACTTGTTTTCAAGAAAAATGAAAAGTATCTACCTGTGTTGTTACAGATGTAAATAAATCTGTGTTGGAATAATTATAATGTTAATCAGTCTAGAGTTTTTCAAAGTAGTTCATTTACCAGTATACCAGTGAGACAATAGTTCGAGAATACCAGCTTTATCTCTCACCCAATAGAATTTACAGGAATTGTGAAATATAAAGAAATTTACCACGAGTCCTTTCCTAACAAATCAGCATGTTTGTCTGTTTTAGCTACGTGTGCCACAGAAGTCTTTAAGATAGCTTCAAGGTAAGTCTAAATTCTGTGATGCAATTTTACAGCAGGTGGTTGGAAGGAGCTTCCTGCCAACATTGCTTGCTCAGTGATGAGCATGTCAGACTGTTCATCCTCCTTTGACATACCGTTACAAGTTTCAGTCGTCCAGACGACCTCCAGTAAATAAGGTAGTCACATTAAGTGAGTCCGTGCTAAGATGCAAAGTTTTCCTTCACAATATTGATAAATGTTCCATGCTAGCCAGAACTGAGTTCGAATCTGGGTGCAGGCAAGCAAGATTTCTTTTCTCTACAATAAAGATATAAATGTATTCATTGTGTGATGCCCTCTCCACATCATTTCCAGCTTCTACCGTAGGAAACAGCGTGGCAAGGGCTTAGCTAGAAATCAAAAGTATGGCACCATGTCCAAAATAGTCATTTTGCTGCACTTGTTAAGTAACTGGGTGTCAAATTTCCTATCTCCTGCAAGTTAAAGTTTCTTAAAACAGGGTGTCCAAATGAGGCTATTTTTCAATTCAGGGCAAGGGCTTACGCAGAGGGGTGTCGACCGGTCCAAATGGACACCCTGAATGAAACAATTGTCTCATTTGGACACCCTGTTTTAAGAAACTTTAACATGCAGAGAAAATTGGACACCCAGTTACTTAAAAAGTAAATCAAAATGAACATTTTGGATGCCATAGTTTTGATTTCTGCCTAAGCCCTTGCAGTGGGGCTAAAGATTTGTGGGTTTTTGTGTTTGATTGTTATGATATTTGGGATGAATCTGATTTATTTCCATCTTTTACAGCTGTGCTTTACCTCTGAACAATTACATGAACTTCAATGACGTGGATGGAATATATACTTACACCTTTGAAGCAGAGAAAAAGGTGAGTGGGTAGATACTGTGACAGTGGGCTGTGTTATGGAACATTGATATCAGCAGTGACTGGCTGAACACCTGCAGTATTCTGCACAGTGCTTCCATTGCTCTTCGGACCTCTGGCTAAGGGCAGTTTGTTTGAAGAGTGGCAATGCTGTCTTTACTTAGCACTGGAGGAAATTTAACTTTCCAACATTATGGAAACATTTCACATCTTGGTTGTACTAGTGTCAATTATTGTTGAAATACACTGCCGTCGTATAAGTTAAATATTTTAAAGCACGGCATTAAAAAACAATCAATCAATCAATATAGAGGGAGCTTCCTGATGGCCTGGAGCTTTCCAAACTACGGGGCAACACAAAGCCGATCTGTTTGTGATATCTTTATTTTGTGTCCTGTGATGTCCTTATGTTAGGGGGGAGGGGCCCTGACCCTTTGTGCTGGCATACAGTCTAAAGCATGAAATAACTTTAAGTACAACATTTAACCCCAGTCCCAGTCAGTAGAGTTTGCTGACTGGTTTTAACAAGGTTTCCCACTAAAGCCAGCAGCACATGAGTGATTCTCCGTCGGCGACTTAAAATATCAAGGAAACTGCGCCTTGTGCGGCAGGCTTGTGATGCAACTAGGCACTGTTGGCGACTAGTCGCAAGGGATCAAACTTGTTTGATATCTTGCAACTCGACACTGACTGTTGGCAACTAATCTCCACGTGTGTGGCAAACATGAACAGAAAATCGCAGCCATAAGTGGTGCATCCAATCAACAACCGAGATACATGCAGTCACTTAATGAAATTTGCAACATGTTGACGCACATATAATAAGCTAGCTTAGTCGCCTGTGCCTATAATTATCAAAATCAAAGCTAAAATTTCTATGCAGTTTTCAATAAAAGTTAATTTTAAAAAATCATGCCAAGTGTTAGTCCTGTAGAATAAATATCAGCTGATTTTGGCAGAATCTCTGACATAGAATCGCTCCGTGTTGCGCAAAAGCTGTTGCCAACAGAAAATCTCTTGCAATTAGTTGCAACGGAGAATTGCTTGTGTGTGGCAGGCTTAAAAAGCCTCTGACTGAGGGCTGTGGATACCTGTTGCACTCTAAATACCCTCTAAGTAATAGAAGAACAGTAATTATCTACCTTGGTGAGCACATCATGCTTTCTGGTGACTGTTGGCTGTGGAAGTGTACCAAGGGCATGTACATTAAATACCCTTGAGTATAATGTTAAACATCACTCAACATTAACCCCAAAATTATTCTATATTCATGTGTACAGATAACACACCCATGACTGCCGGGATTCATCTTTGTTAAGATATCATATATAGAATGGTTTTTAAAAGGTTTCCATCTGGTTTTCCACCATAAAGCATCATTGCAAACTCGGGGACTAGATTTTAACATTAGGGTCCAGTCAAACCTCCTGTTCAATGCCAGTATAGCTGTATTCAAGCTACGATGATAACTACCTATCACAATTCTTACTTTTGGTTAGTTTTATCTACATGTATAAAGCAAATTGTGTGTATTTATCGTTTTAGGAGAACTGTTTAGTGTGTGGTCAGATTCCCCAGACTCTCTCATTCTCAGATACCTCCAAACTACAGGATATCATCACCTACCTGGTGGAGTCCGCAGCTTAGTAAGTCTATACACCTGGTTATATCAGTGGTTCAGTTCAGGTATTTCACAGGTGGTTTAAGCTGTACCTTCTGTTGTTCCTCTAGCAAACCTGTTTGTGTTCAGTAGTATAGTAAAACCTCTAATCTCATTTACATGGGGCATCAGGTATATCAGCGAGTCACACGATGTGGCTCCGGCAATCGCTGGGGTGGTTTTTACGAGGTTTCCACCGTAATGAGGCAAGGAACAGTTTGAAGTGAACAATACGTCGTCATATGAGTGAAATACCCTTGAGTACGATGTTAAA